>CM061561.1:272917701-273064036 GCA_030864225.1 Capsicum baccatum var. pendulum | reverse complement strand
ATGGAGTAAGTATCTAAATTAATTTAATTTTTTAATATAAATATTAACGACCTATATTTGCCTAATCACGTGATGAACATTTGTAAAAAGCATTTCCGTCCACTGCCCCAAATATAAATTTTACACTATAATTTATATTTTGTACAAGTGTAAAAATATAAAAAATGCAAACACAAAATTTAAACTCTTCGTTAAATGTCACTCCCGTCAAGTATTCCCAACCTGGATAAACACTTGTTAATAAAATGTTTGTAACAAATAAATAATTGTCAAAATAAATTGAAAATATTTGTGTGCTTATATGTATAAAAATATATAATTTTTTAAAAGGTGTGCTCAGATTAGATTTTAAATACGACATACGAAGTGGTTGCTGATTTATTAGTCGTCCTAACTCGTGTTGCCAAGATACGAATCATAAAACTTTTACGTTATAAAAATTTCGTCATTGCCCAAATTTATTTATAATATTACGTATTTTTATATATAATATACGTCTTTTTATTTGTATAGGCCTCAAAAATTGATGAAAAATTTCTTCATTGGCCACAAAGGGAGATAACAAATGACTCAAAAATAACCCTAACACTATCTATTTATATTAGTCGATAAAGGGAGATAACAAATGACCATCCTAAAGAGCGTAATTTGCGAACAGTATTACGCGTAATTAAAGAGTGTAATCAAATAATATTTTTATGAAGCAATCTAACTAAACATGATTTGACAATACCCATTATTTAATTAATCTACACTTCCACTTTGTTGTAAAACAGTATCTTGACTCATTAATCATGCTGTAAATTTTCATAACTAGATTTGGTGAAGTTGCTTATTTAATAATCTTCATTTAAACATAACTAAGAATCAAATAATTAACTAAACCACAAGAACTAATACCCTATATGCAATGCACCAACAAATTAAATTTGTTTGCAATACCTTATTTAGCCCTATCTTCGTAATTGTCAACACAAATTAATACAGTACTAAAATTTTGGTTGCTTAATTAGTTATTCCCATTTAAACATTAACTAAGAGTCAAAACTAAACCACAAAAATTAATACCCAATATGTAATGCACCGACAAATACCTTATTTTAGCCTTATCATGTATACTAAAAAATAAATTCTAAAATGTTGGTTGCTTAATTGATATTTAATCATATCAGTACCGTTCAATCTTAAATAGAAATATTATAATGTTTGCATAAAATTAAATAAAAAAGGGTGTAAAACAGAAAATTAATTCTATTTTGGGGGGTGTAAATTAGATTTTGAGGAAATGTAGGGTGTAATAAAGAGGACACATGTGTCGTTTTCAAGCAATTAAAAGGGTCATTTTCGACAAGTTGATAAAAACAAGTATTAAACATGTGCAATGGATAAAGTACACTAGTAATTGTCACTCACACATGAATGCAATTTGATCCTTCTATGGGAAAAAGTGAGGATTTACATGTGGTGCTTCTTTTTAAGCATTTATTTTGGTCCACAAATATTATGTTTTCTCCGTTTATTTTTATTTATTTATATTTGAAAACTTGATATTTTTACTAGAGCATCCTTCGTTATTATAAGTCATTTCATCTCACTAACTATTAGGTGAATTGAAAATAAAAGAGAGTTATTGGGTATACTAAAACTTCTGTTATGTGCAAAATTGAAAGAAAAAATCAATAAGAATTTAGTGTACGCAATCTTGTTATGCATGTCTGTAAAAGCTTGTTCTCACAACTTGAGTTGATGACTTAATAATATGGTAAAAGTGATTTTTTTTTACTATAATAAAAAATAAAGGTGGATAGAGGTAGTACTATATTCGTTTGTCTCAAATTATCTATCATTATTACTAAAAATAGTTATTGTTTCAAGAAAATACCAAATATGTTTGGATATAAATAAAGGTTAAATTTTGAAAATATTTTTTCCAGTTAATATTTTTTTTGGAGTCGTGTAAAAAAATGCACGATATTTTATTGACTTTGGCAGAACGCACAATATTATAAAATTACAATTCTATTGGTTAATCAACATTCCTTCCGATAAAACATTTATAAAATTTTAATATTTTCTCCAACACATTTATCGTATAATTTTATTTTTTTAAAGGAAGAAGTTATGGGCTATGTAATATTTACAGCCTTTAGAAGCATTCTAAACTGTAAAAATAACAACTATATTTTGTAGAATTATGAAATATATCAAAATCTACCTTAGAAACCTATACAAGTAGATATTTCAATATTTTAAAAGATTCTTAAAAAGATAAGTTAATTTCTTAAAAGATTTTTCTGTGGTGTCTCTAACTCCTTTTGTCCCTTTGAGTAGGGTGTTTTTCCTTAGACTTGACAAAAGATTCACGTTTCGCCTTGCTTTCATTAACAATGCTGAAACATTTTTGGATTCTTTTGCTTTGATGTATGTTCTTTAGTCTCAAGTAGTGAATGACCTTTCACTGGATTTTCCAAGTAAAAGACTATGCTTAGTGAAGTTCTACCGCTTTTCGCCAACCAAGGATATCATATAGGTAAGGCACAAACACTTTGAGTTGCTGATTCTATAATTGTTAAACTGCAGAATCTTTGTTTCTATTGGGAATGCATGACTCTTGTCATTTCATTGTTTCTATGTTTGTATAACTAAGGAAAGTAAGTGACTACAGTTGTGAACCAAGCTAACTCTATTGGGCCAATTAATATGTTGGAGAGGGGGTTCAAAATTTGAAGAAAAACGTATCGAAAGGAGCTCGACATCTATTATATATACATATAATATGATTTTAGTAATATATAAATAGTATAATTTTCCGCCGAAGGGGGTTCGGTGAACGGTTCTTTTGCAATTCCTTATCTAGATTGTTTGATTTTGAGACGGGGGTTTGTCGGAAACAACGTCTCTATCTCACATTTAAGGTAGTGGTATAGAATGCATAAGCTTACCCTCCCATGACCCTATTTGGTGGGAATATACGGTGAACCCCCATCCATTACACATGTTGGCTCCGCCCCCGAGTAGAGAGGTGATTGTTGTATAGAGATGGCAACCAAAGGTGGAGACGTGAACATTCAGCGCGATTTTAGGTTATCGATGGGGCAGTTTTTGGTCGGGAACTAAGGTAGGGAAGAAAGTGAAGAGTTAGAAGCTTGGAGTCACTCAATGATAAAATAATACTAATAGATTAACATATTACAAAATGATAAAAATTAAACTAAATTGATTTCATAATTTCTCATTTTTTTCAATTAATAATATAGGATTTTTATTCATATACCCAACATTTGTATTTCATAATTTTTTTAGTTACATTGTACAAAACTTTGCATATCATATAAGTACAATATTTAGTTATTAATAGACATTCCCACTTTAATAGAACATGTATAAATCATGAGTTAATTTGTACTAATATTTTATACGTTGTAGAAAATGAAATAACCAAACCACTGCACATAATTATAACCAACAACCAAACAACCCTTGCTTGTTTTTACTAGTATTACTTACCATATTTCTTATTCATTTAAATTTACTCCTCCTCACTTATGGAAAATTAATTTGATTAACTTGTAAAATTAAATTATATTAAATCTATTTAAGTGACACATAAATTGAAACTAAAGAAAGAAAGTAATCTGTATTGAAACTTCAATGCTTTCAACATCAAATTGGTAAGCTTATATTTACAATTTTTTTAATTATTTTTTTAAGAAAAGGGATTATGATCTTTTTTGCTGTTTGGGCTAGTGCCTAGTGGGTATTGGATATATTAGGGTGCACCATTCTTATTGAGTAGTACTGCACGGAATTGACGTGTGGCGACCACCAATTACACCTTTTCACTTAACCAAATTATTTTCTTTTTAAATTTTTATTTTCATAGTGTGATATAATATGTAGTTTTAAAATTTTTTTTTATCATAAATCTAGTGATAGAAGACTATCTAGCTTGGTTCGTCTATTAACTTGGCCTTTGAAGAAGAAGGTTCGACGTGCTTCGACTTATCTTTATTATCCACTAAATTCATTCCTTTTTCTGATATTTCATAAAGTAGATGGATAGAGTCAGTCGATCAGTAAAAAAAATAATAAGTGCTCCTGAAATAATTGATAGAAAATAAGACAACTATTCCATGCATTTATCTTATATACTTTAAATTTAATACAACATCGAACCCAGTGAATGAAAACAACAACAAACAAAAAAAATATGTAGTATATTGTAACTTTGGGATTGTAATTGGGGTCGAAGCTCCACATATGTTGTTTGGGTGGTCAGGTCAAGCTTCATCCACACAAGACCACGTAATCTCTGACGCTCTGCGTCAAATTTTGCAATTTTCTTCACTCCCTCCAGGTCGTCATATGTTTGGGTGGTCAGTTCAAGCTTCATCTGGGCCAAGGCTGTAGGCCCAAGCAACTTCTTCCACACAAGACCACTTAATCTCCGATGCTCTGCGCCCAATTGTGCAATTTTCTTCACTCCCTCCAGGTGTTGGTTGTTTGCAACTTCTGCAGACCGTACACTCATATTTTTCTTCAATATCTCAATTTCTGCTTCAGCTTGGGCTTTTACTTCACTGAGTTGTATCACCATGCTAGAACACTCCTGCAAAGACCTTGAGGGACTTACCTGCAAGCAGTAGTAAAATAGAAATAGAAAGAAAGCAAAACACAGCAAAATATGCAAGATGTTTTCCATAACTTTTTGTATTGAAAGTAACTAATGCTTTGTTTAAGAGAGTAGTAGTGGTAATTGTAAAACTTAAGAAGAACTTGTGAACTTAAGAGCTTGAAGAATTGTTTATATAGGCTGAGTATTGTAAAACTAAACCAACATAAAAATGGTAAAAAAATATCTCAGTTGAGAATTTCTCTTACTGAATCAATCATATACCAATTAAAAAGGAAAGTCAATATTTGTAAAAGTCATTCACAATATTTTTTTCCTTAGGCCAAATCCAATAAATAAAAAATATCAAGACTGTCATGATTAAAAACTAGATTCCCAAAATACTGAAAGTTACCTTATATATAGGTGAGTGCTATGTTGTCGCATATTCCATAGAAGGAAGGTAAATTAATAGTAACATGTTAGCATCAATCACTAATCAATTTAGGGATCGATAATCAATTAGGGTCAATTAGGGATAAGAAAATTTGTTCAATTTACCATAAATAAATTATGAGCAATTAATTTTGTAAAATAATCCCTAATTATTTTTGTACCTAATTCAAATCATCAATTGTACAAAAATCAGTCCACGATGTAATTCAAGAAACGTGATACACAATCAAATGTTCTTTACCAAAATCTTATTCAAATTATCACAAGATCAATCCAACCATAAAAATATAATACGCAGTCAAATAGCCGAGAAATTTGTCAACTAATTCAAAGAAGATGGATAATTTCAAAATTCGGAATTAGCAAACTATGACAAAATTGATCATTATTAAAATTTAGATTTTTCACATCTGGTAGTCTTAAAACTAAAGCACACAAAATGGCAAAGAATCGGATGAAATAAATCATTCATGCATTGTTAATTCAGAGTCCGAAATCTGTTAATGAAGGGGAAAAGAGATTAAAATTAAACACAAACATTTAAATATTTACGCAAACCTGTGGATAGGTTTTTCATCTCTTTTTTGACAAATGGATCAACAACACGGAGAAGGTTGGTGGCGGGTGGACGACGGAGATGACCTGGGGCGGCGACGGTTGGGTTACGGAGGAGGTTGGAGAGCAGGGGGGTCTCGTGGCAATGTTGGAGCGGTATTGGCGTGCTGGTTCATCATCGAAAAGGGGAAAATGTAGGGAGAGATGGTGATGGAGGCTGAGGGGCTGGCGGCGCGGCACTGGCAGCAGCGAGGACGAACGACAGAAGGCTGTGGTAGATCTTGTATCGCCGTAGTAGGCGTTGGCGGCGCGGAGAGGACGAACGGCAGGAGGTAGTTGTAGATTTGGTATCGCCGGAGTAGGCGTTGGCGGCACGGCGCTAGCAGCAGCGAGGACGAACGACAGGAGGCAGTGGTAGATCTGGTATCGCCGGAGTAGGCGTTGGCGGTGCATATAGAGGGCGGTGGGAAAGCTATTGAAGAAGGGGGTCTCGGTGGCGCTGCTCCGCCGATCAGCGGCGGCAGCCATGGGAAAGAAAGGTTAGATAGAGAGAGAAGGAGAGAGGTTAGGTAGAGAGAGAAGGAGCGACTGTTGTTTGATTTTAGAATTACGGTTAGATTTTTGGATTAAAAAAGAAAGAAAGGTGTATCAGATCTCAGTCGTTGGATCCGTTCAGGATCAACAACTGAGATCTAAAAATTGAAAATTCGGAATTGAGTTTCAAAAATGGCTAGAATTGTAAGAAATTGGACAAAATTAAGTTAAAAGGTGAATAAATTTAGGTAAAATGATTAAATTAGGTTGTTATTTAAATTAAATTAGGGATAATATTATATAATAATAATAATTAAATAATACATAACAATATTAAATAATAAATAATAATAATAATAATTAACTAATAAAAAATAATAATTAATAATAAATAATTTAATAAAATAAATAATGCTAAATAATGGAAAACTAGATATTGTGTTTGCAAAAATGTGGATGTGCATAACTACGTGGAAAATAATTTAATAAAAATTACATAAAATGCTGAATTTGAGTTTAAAAATTATGACAATGATACTAAAAACTAAGAAATAATTTATGCATTTCCTTTAATTATAAATGCAACACGTTAGTATGTACTCAATGTAAGAATAATATTTAAAAATATTGATAATTAAAATTAAATAATTTTGATATAATAACAGCCTAAAAGTGATATCGGGAGGTCAAAATTGGGTGTCAACAGAGTCGCCACCTAATTTTCAAGAAAAAATAGGAAACCTATTTATTTATTAACAAGTACTCCCTCCGTTTAAATAGAAATGACTTACTTTCCTTTTTAGTTTGTTTAAAAAAGAATGACACCTTTCATTTTTTGGCAATACTTTAATTTAAACTTTCCAAATGACATGTTTATGACCACAAGATTAAAGGTCAATTTGATACATTTGACACTACTTTAATTTAAGGCTACAAGATTCAAAAATTTTCTTTATTTTCTTAAACTTTGTGCCAAATCAAAGTAGGTAATTCTTTTCGAAACGGAGGGAGTATGACGAAACCAATTTAGTTTCTAGGTAATGATTCAAATTATTGCAAAGGGAAGGGGTTAGACACCCTTCAGAATCTACAAATATAGTTCCTGGCCAGACTTAAGTTTATTAAAAAAAGAAAAAAGAAAAAAGAAAAAAAATCAATGCATGCAAATACAAATATAAAATATATCTTAAAATAATATAATGCGTATGCTATAGTAAAATATATATATATAAGCAAAATATATAAATATGTACGTAAAGACAAAATTGAATAAAGAAAAATTATTTTAAGAAAAAATTCTACATAATATCCATTAATGTAAAAAAGTGAATTAGTTGATTAAGTATCTAAATCAATTTTAATATAGCTAGTAATAACTAAATTTGCCTAAAGTGTGATGAGAATCGCGTGAAAAATAAAAAATATCAGAAAAATTATATTAAAGAAAAAACTATGCAATATCTTTCAATGTATAAGTATGAATTAATTGAGTAAGTATCTAAATTAATTTAATATTTTAATATAAATATTAATGTCCTATATTTGCCTAAACACGTGATGAACATTTGTAAAAAGCATTTCCGTCCAATGCCCCAAAAATAAATTTTATACTATAATTTATATTTTGTACAAGTGTAAAAATATAAAAAATGCAAACACAAAATTTAAACTCTTCGTTAAATGTCACTCCCGTCAAGTATTCCCAACCTGGATAAACACTTGTAAATAAAAATGTTTGTAACAAATAAATAATTATCAAAATAAATTGAAAATATTAGTGTGCTTATATGTATAAAAATATATAATTTTTTAAAAGGTGGGCTCAGATTAGATTTTAAATACGACATACGAAGTGGTTGCTGATTTATTAGTCGTCCTAACTCGTGTTGCCAAGATACTAATCATAAAACTTTTACGTTATAAAAATTTCGTCATTGCCCAAATTTATTTATTTTATTACGTATTTACATATATAATAGTCATCTTTTTATTTGTACAGACCTCAAAAATTGATGAAAACTTTCTTCATTGGCCATAAAGGGAGATAACAAATGACTCAAAAATATCCCTAACACTGTCTATTTATATTAGTTCACAAAGGGAGATAACAAATGACCATCCTAAAGAGTGTAATTTGCAAACAATATCACGCGTAATTAAACATGATTTGGCAATCCCCATTATTTAATTAATCTGCACTTCCACTTTGTTGTAAAACAGTATCTTGCCTCATTAATCATGTTGTAAATTTTCATAACTAGATTTGGTGAAGTTGCTTATTTAATAATCTTCATTTAAACATAACTAAGAATCAAATAATTAATTAAACCACAAGAACTAATACCCTATATGTAATGCACCAACAAATTAAATTTGTTTGCAATACCTTATTTAGCCCTATCTTCGTAATTGTCAACACAGATTAATACAGTACTAAAATTTTGGTTGCTTAATTAGTTATTCCCATTTAAACATTAACTAAGAGACAAAACTAAACCATAAGAATTAATACCCAATATGTAAGGGACCAACAAATACCTTATTTTAGCCTTATCATGTATACTAAAAAATAAATTTTAAAATGTTGGTTGCTTAATTGATATTCAATCATATCAATACCGTTCAATCTTAAATAGAAATATTATAATGTTTTCATAAAATTAAATAAAAAAGTGTGTAAAACAGAAAATTAATTCTATTTTGGGGGGTGTAAATTAGATTTTGAGGAAATGTAGGGTGTAATAAAGAGGACACATGTGTCATTTTCAAGTAATTAAAAGGGTCATTTTCGACAAGTTGATAAAAATAAGTATTAAACATGTGCAATAGATACAGTACACTAGTAATTGTCACTCACACATGAATGCAATTTGATCCTTCTATGAGAAAAAATGAGGATTTACATGTGGTGCTTCTTTTTAAACATTTATTTTGGTCCAGAAATATTTTGTTTTCTCCATTTATTTTTATTTATTTATATTTGAAAACTTGATATTTTTACTAGAGCATCCTTCGTTATTATAAGTCGTTTCATCCCACTAACTATTAGGTGAATTGAAAATAAAAGAGAATTATTGGGTATACTAAAACTTCTGTTATGTGCAAAATTGAAAGAAAAAATCAAAAAGAATTTAGTGTACGCAATCTTGTTATGCATGTCTGTAAAAAACTGTTCTCACAACTTGAGTCGATGACTTAATAATATGGTAAAAGTGATTTTTTTTTTACTATAGTAATAAATAAAGGTGGATAGAGGTTGTACTATATTCGTTTGTCTCAAATTATCTATCATTATTACTAAAAATAGTTATTGTTTCAAACAAATACCAAATATGTTAGGATATAAAAAAGGTTAAATTTTGAAAATATTTTTTCCAGGTAATATTTTTTTAGAGTCGTGTAAAAAAATGCACGATATTTTATTGACTTTTCAGAACGCACAATATTATAAAATTACAATTCTATCTGTTAATCAACATTCCTTCCAATAAAACATTTATAAAATTTTAATATTTTCACACACACATTTATCGTATAATTTTATTTTTTTAAAGGAAGAACTGATGGGCTATGTAATATTTATAGCCTTTAGAAACATTCTAAACTGTAAAAATAACAACTATATTTTGTAGAATTATGAAATATATCAAAATCTACCTTAGAAACCTATACAAGTAGATATTTCAATATTTTAAAAGATTCTTAAAAAGATAAGTCAATTTCTTTAACTTTCTAATATTCGAAATTTTGTAATCCAACCAATATACATTCCTTCAAAAAAGTCTTATGTCACGAAAAATACCTATCAACAACAATTTTCTCAATGTTAGTGTTCAAATTTAAAACTTTTAGTTAATGATGAAAAATATTATCGAACCTACCACATATTTACTGGTGATATTCCAAACCAAATAAAAATTTATATATGTAGATAGATATTGAGGTAGTGGTAAGATTCACTTATACTTCAAACATTATTTGTGAAATTTGTCATGTTTTTCTTCTTTTTGTTGATAGTGTGCAGACAGGTTTATTTTGGTCTAATGTCCTCTTTTGTATTGTTAACGACAATAGGTAATGGTTTATTCACAATGAGTTCTGCAGTGGTGAAGGTAAGTAGGTAACTGATTAAAGCACTATGATGGTGGTTTATTTTAGTTTAATGGTGCGCCTTCTTCTAATTTAGAGCATTGTTTGCCCTAAACATTTTAATGACTTAATAGAGTATTTGAAACTTGAATCATCCCTTCATTGCTAGTTGCACACCAAATGGAAACTTCCTGTGGTGATGTCTTAAATAACCGTGTCTTTTAAATTCAGTGTTCTTGTGTAATAGTGCTATTGCTTGGGTAAAGGTGCTTCTGTTTAAGAATTTTAAATCATTTGTACATCTTTTGGGTTTTCCAGACCTGTTGTTCCATATATACTTTCAGGATATCGTAAGTAAGACGCTTGCAGGTTCAATAGAAGTTTAGTACACAAGATATTTCATGATCTCAGTGGGAAACAAATGGAAGTAAAGCATGCTCTTCCAAGAGATGGTAGTACTGGTGGTTTTGGTGGTCGTTCCATGGGCAATGGTGGTAGTGGTATGGGTGGTGGAAGTTACCAGGGGTACGGTGCATCTGGTGACAATCCCAGTTCTTATGACAAAATGGATACCAACAGATACATGCAGTCACAAAACACTGTAGGTGGCTATCCACCTTATGGTTCCTCCGGATATGGTACACTGGGTTATGGTTATGGATCGTCCAACAATGGCATGGGTTATGGTGCTTATGGAAGTTACGGTGGATCCAATCCTGGCTATGGGGCTGTCAATCCTGGATATGGTGGTCGAGTAGTTGCTGCAACCTTCGAAAATCCAAATGTGCCTGGTGCTAGTTATGGTAGCGATCAAGCTGGTGGATCGAGAAGCTCGTGGGGTTCTCAGGGTCCTTTTGGATATGGGAACATGGGCTATGTTAATGCATTATAGGGTGCTTCAAGTGCTGGCGGTGGAGGTAGACCCGCTAATGGAGGATCTGTTGTTGGTCAGTCTCCAGCTGGAGCCACGGGTTATGGAAATTAAGGTTATAGCTATGGTGGATATGGTGGAGGTGATGGTGCTTATGGAAATCCAGTTGGTGGAAGTGGTGCATCAGGAGACATGCAATCAGGTGGTGGGGGTTACATGGGCAGTGGCTATGGCGATGCTAGTGGAAATTCACAAGGTTCGGGTAATTATGGTGCTCAGCAAATTGGACCTGATGGTGGCCAAGTTTGATATGGTGGTGGCTATGGTGGTGCTCCAAGTCGGCAGGCTCAACAACACTGATCATAGTGCTTGATTTCATCTGAGAACTTACCTATTGCTGGAGGGGAACTTCACTTTCACGCTGCTGGTTTCGTTCCATATACAGTTTACTCTTGCAAGCATTACGCGCTCAATGGGATTGGTTGGATTGCTTGAATTTTATTTTTTTGCAGTTCTTGTTCTAGTTTACTATAAGTAATGTCAGTAGTATTGCCTATTTTGTAATATTTTCTATTTAACTATCGTTTTAATGTGGCTTGCGTATGGTTATTTTGATTGTGTTGATCGATTTTGAATATAGTTTCATAACCCGTTTGTGCCTTCCCAAGCAGGATACTTGATGCTAGTTTGTCCTCACTATAAAAAAATGAATTCTTTTGGTTTCCCATTTGACTTGCGTTGGACAAAGAAGTTTTCGTGATGCTTCTTGTTGGTAATGCAGCTGTAGCTGATATGGGTAGCAATAGCAGTAGTGGTAGTTAAGTTTTAAGAATGATATAATCATTTTCCTCTGTATTTGAATTTGTGTTGCACAGGAGGAGATGCCCGAGTACTAACGTCTGATGACATCCCACTTTGTAAAATCCGACCTTGGTGTTGGGGATTGTGTTCAGTGCACACAAGTACTTACCATGGAATTTGGCTCATGGTGCATTTCCTGAAACTGGCCATGGTGAAGCGAGGTGAAGACTAACAGCAGTCATCGTATGGTATGTGTTGCCAACAGCTGGTGTTTAGTTGTACTAGTGATTTTGTATATGGAAAGGTAGACTAGAATATGGCCATGTTTTTCAGGTACTTAGCAATTTAACTCGCAAACAAGTTCTTTAGTTTTTGGCGGTTTTCGCTTATAAAAGGATGCTTTTCTGGAGATGGATTACAGAATAACATTGTTTAGGCTACCTCACTAGTTTAGAATGATTAAACTTTATTTTTCTTGTTTGCACCAATTTAACAGTAGAATAGCTTAGAACTTACTTACTGTCTTTCGTCTAATTAGGATTTGTCTATGCACTGACTGTGGTAGTTGAGCTTATTGCTTTTCTACTTTTTTGTGGGGTGTCTCTAACTCCTGTTGTCCCTTTGAGTAGGGTGTTTTTCCTTAGACTTGACGAAAGATTCACGTTTCACCTTGCTTTCATTAACAATGCTGAAACATTTTTGGGTTCTTTTGTTTTGATATATGTTCTTTTGTCTCAAGTAGTGAATGACCTTTCACTGTATTTTCCAAGTAAAAGACTATGCTTAGTGAAGTTCTACCGCGTTTCGCCAACCAAGGATATCATATAGTTAAGGCACAAACACTTTGAGTTGCTGATTCTATAATTGTTAAACTGCAGAATCTTTGTTTCTATTGGGAATGCATGACTCTTGTCATTTCATTATTTCTATGTTTTGATAACTAAGGAAAGTGAGTGACTACTGTTGTGAACCAAGCTAACTCTATTGGGCCAATTAATATGTTGGAGAGGGGGTTCAAAATTTGAAGAAAAACGTATCGAAAGGAGCTCGACATCTATTATATATACATATAAGTACAATATTTAGTTATTAATATACATTCCCAGTTAAATAGAACATGTATAAATCATGAGTTAATTTGTACTAATATTTTATACGTTGTTGAAAATGAAATAACCAAACAACTGCACATAATTATAACCAACAACCAAACAACCCTTGCTTGTTTTTACTAGTATTACTTACCATATTTCTTATTCATTTAAATTTACTCCTCCTCACTAATGGAAAATCAATTTGATTAACTTATAAAATTAAATTATATTAGATCTATTTAAGTGACACATAAATTGAAACTAAAGAAAGAAAGTAATCTGTATTGAAACTTCAATGATTTCAACATCAAATTTGTAAGCTTATATTTACAATATTTTTTTTATTGTTTTTTTAAGAAAAGGGATTATGATCTTTTTGTCTGTTTGGGCTAGTGCCTAGTGGGTATTGGATATATTAGGGTGCACCATTCTCATTGAGTAGTACTGCACGGAATTGACGTGTGGAGACCACCCATTACACCCTTTCACTTAACCAAATTATTTTCCTTTTAAATTTTTATTTTGATAGTGTGATATAATATGTAATTTTAAAAAAAATTGTTACCATAAATCTAGTGATAGAAGACTATCTAGCTTGGTTCGTCTATTAACTTGGCCTTTGAAGAAGAAGGTTCGACGTGCTTCGACTTATCTTTATTATCCACTAAATTCATTCCTTTCTCTGATATTTCATAAAGTAGATAGATAGAGTCAGTCGATCAGTAAAAAAAATAACAAGTGCTCCTGAAATGATTGATAGAAAATAAGACAACTATTCCATGCATTTATCTTATATACTTTAAATTTAATACAACATCGAACCCAGTGAATGAAAACAACAACAAACAAAAAAAATAGGTAGTATATTGTAACTTTGGGATTGTAATTGGGGTCGAAGCTCCACATATGTTGTTTGGGTGATCAGGTCAAGCTTCATCCACACAAGACCACGTAATCTCTGACGCTCTGCGTCCAATTTTGCAATTTTCTTCACTCCCTCCAGGTCGTCATATGTTTGGGTGGTCAGGTCAAGCTTCATCTGGGCCAAGGCTGTAGGCCCAAGCAACTTCTTCCACACAAGACCACTTAATCTCCGACGCTCTGCGTCCAATTTTGCAATTTTCTTCACTCCCTCCAGGTGTTGCTTGTTTGCAACTTCTGCAGATCGTACACTCATATTTTTCTTCAATATCTCAATTTCTGCTTCAGCTTGGGCTTTTTATTCACTGAGTTGTATCACCATGCTAGAACACTCCTGCAAAGACCTTGAGGGACTTACTTGCAAGCAGTAGTAAAATAGAAATAGAAAGAAAGCAAATCATATACCAATTAAAATATCTCAGTTGAGAATTTCTCTTACTGAATCAATCATATACCAATTAAAAAGGAAAGTCAATATTTGTAAAAGTCATTCACAATATTTTTTTCCTTAGGCCAAATCCAATAAATAAAATATATCAGGACTGTCATGATTAAAAACTAGATTCCCAAAATACTGAAAGTTACCTTATATATAGGTGAGTGCCGTGTTGTCGCATATTCCATAGAAGGAAGGTAAATTAATAGTAACATGTTAGCATCAATCACTAATCAATTAAGAGATCGATAATCAATTAGGGTCAATTAGGGATGAGAAAATTTGTTCAATTTACCATAAATAAATTATGAGCAATTAATTTTGTAAAATAATCCCTAATTATTTTTGTACCTAATTCAAATCATCAATTGTACAAAAATCAGTCCACGATGTAATTCAAGAAACGTGATACACAATCAGATGTTCTTTAACAAAATCTTATTCAAATTATCACAAGATCAATCCAACCATAAAAATATAATACGCAGTCAAATAGCCGAAAAATTTGTCAACTAATTCAAAGAAGATGGATAATTTTAAAATTCAGAATTAGCAAACTATGAAAAAATTGATCATTATTAAAATTTAGATTTTTCACATCTGGTAGTCTTAAAACATAAGCACACAAAATGGCAAAGAATCGGATGAAATAAATCATTCATGTATTGTTAATTAAGAGTCCGAAATCTGTTAAAGAAGGGGAAAAGAGATTAAAATTAAACACAAACATTTAAATATTTAGGCAAACTTGTGGATAGGTTTTTCATATCTTTTTTGACAAACGGATCAACAGCACAGAGAAGGTTGGTGGTGGGTGGACGACGGAGATGACCTGGGGCGGCGACGGTTGGTTCACGGAGGAGGTTGGAGAGCAGGGGGTCTCGTGGCAATGTTGGAGCGGCATTAGCGTGCTGATTCATCGCCGAAAAGGGGAAAATGGAGGGAGAGGTGGTGCTGGAGGCTGAGGGGCTGGCGGCGCGACGCTGGCAGCAGCGAGGATGAACGGCAGGAGGCAGTGGTAGATCTGGTATCGCCGGAGTAGGCGTTTGCGGCGCGGCGAGGATGAACGACAGGAGGCAGTGGTAGATCTGGTATCGCCGGAGTAGGCATTTGCGGCGCGGCGAGGATGAACGGCAGGAGGCAGTGGTAGATCTGGTATCACCGGAGTAGGCGTTTGCGGCGCGGCGAGGATGAACGGCAGGAGGCAGTGGTAGATCTGGTATCGCCGGAGTAGGCATTGGCGGCGCGGCGCTAGCAGCGCCGAGGACGAACGGTAGGAGGCAGTGTTAGATCTGGTATCGTCGGAGTAGGCGTTGGCGGCGCATATAGAGGGCGGTGGGAAAGCTATTGGAGAAGGGGGTCTCGGTGGCGCTGCTCCGCCGATCAGCGGCGGTAGCCATGGAAAAGAGATGCTCGATAGAGAGAGAAGGAGAGAGGTTAGATAGAGAGAGAGAGCGGTTGTTGTTTCATTTTGGAATTAGGGTTAGATTTTTGGATTAAAAAGGAAAGAAAGGTGTATCAGATCTCAGTCGTTGGATCCATTCAGGATCAACAACTGAGATCTAAAAATTGAAAATTAGGAATTGAGTTTCAAAAATGGCTAGAATTGTATGAAATTGGACAAAATTAAGTTAAAAGGTGAATAAATTTAGGTAAAATGAATTAAATTAGGCTGTTATTTAAATTAAAATAAGGATAATAGTATATAATAATAATAATTAAATAATACATAACAATATTAAATAATAAATAATAATAATAATTAACTAATAATAAATAATAATTAATAATAAATAATTTAATAAAATAAATAATGCTAAATAATGGAAAACTAGATATTGTGTTTGCAAAAATATGGATGTGCATAACTACGTGGAAAATAATTTAATAAAAATTGCATAAAATACTGAATTTGAGTTTAAAAATTATGACAATGATACTAAAAGCTAAGAAATAATTTATGCATTTCATTTAATTTTAAATGCGACACGTTAGTATGTACTCAATGTAAGAATAATATTTAAAAATATTGATAATTAAAATTAAATAATTTTGATATAATAACAGCCTAAAAGTGATATCGGGAGGTAAAAATTGGGTGTCAACTGAGTCGCCACCTAATTTTCAAGAAAAAATAGAAAACCTATTTATTTATTAACAAGTACTCCCTCCGTTTAAAAAGAAATGACTTACTTTCCTTTTTAGTTCGTTTAAAAAAGAATGACACCTTTCATTTTTTGGCAAAACTTTAATTTAAACTTTCCAAATGGCAAGTTTATGACCACAAGATTAAAGGGCATTTTGATACATTTGACACTACTTTAATTTTAGACTACAAGATTCAAAAATTTTCTTTATTTTCTTAAACTTTGTGCCAAATCAAAGTAGGTAATTCTTTTCGAAACGGAGGGAGTATGACGAAACCAATTTAGATTCTAGTAAGAATTCAAATAATTGCAAAGGGAAGGGGTTAGACACCCTTCAGAATCTACAAATATAGTTCCCGGCCAGACTTAAGTTTATTATAAAAAGAAAAAAGAAAAAAGAAAAAAAATCAATGCATGCACATACAAATATAAAATATATAATAAAATAATATAATGCGTATGCTATCGTAAAGTATATATATAAGCAAAATATATAAATATGTACGTAAAGACAAAATTGAATAAAGAAAAATTATTTTAAGAAAAAAAATCAACATAATATCCATTAATGTAAAAAAGTGAATTATTTGATGAAGTATCTAAATCAATTTTAATATTACTAGTAATGACCTAAATTTGCCTAATATAATGTTTCTGATATTTTTTATTTTTCACGCGATTCTCATCACACTTTAGGCAAATTTAGGTCATTACTAGTAATATTAAAATTGATTTAGATACTTCATCAAATAATTCACTTTTTTACATTAATGGATATTATGTTGATTTTTTTTCTTAAAATAATTTTTCTTTATTCAATTTTGTCTTTACGTACATATTTATATATTTTGCTTATATATATACTTTACGATAGCATACGCATTATATTATTTTATTATATATTTTATATTTGTATGTGCATGCATTGATTTTTTTTCTTTTTTCTTTTTTCTTTTTATAATAAACTTAAGTCTGGCCGGGAACTATATTTGTAGATTCTGAAGGGTGTCTAACCCCTTCCCTTTGCAGTTATTTGAATTCTTACTAGAATCTAAATTGGTTTCGTCATACTCCCTCCGTTTCGAAAAGAATTACCTACTTTGATTTGGCACAAAGTTTAAGAAAATAAAGAAAATTTTTGAATCTTGTAGTCTAAAATTAAAGTAGTGTCAAATGTATCAAAATGCCCTTTAATCTTGTGGTCATAAACTTGCCATTTGGAAAGTTTAAATTAAAGTTTTGCCAAAAAATGAAAGGTGTCATTCTTTTTTAAACGAACTAAAAAGGAAAGTAAGTCATTTCTTTTTAAACGGAGGGAGTACTTGTTAATAAATAAATAGGTTTTCTATTTTTTCTTGAAAATTAGGTGGCGACTCAGTTGACACCCAATTTTTACCTCCCGATATCACTTTTAGGCTGTTATTATATCAAAATTATTTAATTTTAATTATCAATATTTTTAAATATTATTCTTACATTGAGTACATACTAACGTGTCGCATTTAAAATTAAATGAAATGCATAAATTATTTCTTAGCTTTTAGTATCATTGTCATAATTTTTAAACTCAAATTCAGTATTTTATGCAATTTTTATTAAATTATTTTCCACGTAGTTATGCACATCCATATTTTTGCAAACACAATATCTAGTTTTCCATTATTTAGCATTATTTATTTTATTAAATTATTTATTATTAATTATTATTTATTATTAGTTAATTATTATTATTATTTATTATTTAATATTGTTATGTATTATTTAATTATTATTATTATATACTATTATCCTTATTTTAATTTAAATAACAGCCTAATTTAATTCATTTTACCTAAATTTATTCACCTTTTAACTTAATTTTGTCCAATTTCATACAATTCTAGCCATTTTTGAAACTCAATTCCTAATTTTCAATTTTTAGATCTCAGTTGTTGATCCTGAATGGATCCAACGACTGAGATCTGATACACCTTTCTTTCCTTTTTAATCCAAAAATCTAACCCTAATTCCAAAATGAAACAACAACCGCTCTCTCTCTCTATCTAACCTCTCTCCTTCTCTCTCTATCGAGCATCTCTTTTCCATGGCTACCGCCGCTGATCGGCGGAGCAGCGCCACCGAGACCCCCTTCTCCAATAGCTTTCCCACCGCCCTCTATATGCGCCGCCAACGCCTACTCCGACGATACCAGATCTAACACTGCCTCCTACCGTTCGTCCTCGGCGCTGCTAGCGCCGCGCCGCCAATGCCTACTCCGGCGATACCAGATCTACCACTGCCTCCTGCCGTTCATCCTCGCCGCGCCGCAAACGCCTACTCCGGTGATACCAGATCTACCACTGCCTCCTGCCGTTCATCCTCGCCGCGCCGCAAATGCCTACTCCGGCGATACCAGATCTACCACTGCCTCCTGTCGTTCATCCTCGCCGCGCCGCAAACGCCTACTCCGGCGATACCAGATCTACCACTGCCTCCTGCCGTTCATCCTCGCTGCTGCCAGCGTCGCGCCGCCAGCCCCTCAGCCTCCAGCACCACCTCTCCCTCCATTTTCCCCTTTCCGGCGATGAATCAGCACGCTAATGCCGCTCCAACATTGCCACGAGACCCCCTGCTCTCCAACCTCCTCCGTGAACCAACCGTCGCCGCCCCAGGTCATCTCCGTCGTCCACCCACCACCAACCTTCTCTGTGCTGTTGATCCGTTTGTCAAAAAAGATATGAAAAACCTATCCACAAGTTTGCCTAAATATTTAAATGTTTGTGTTTAATTTTAATCTCTTTTCCCCTTCTTTAACAGATTTCGGACTCTTAATTAACAATACATGAATGATTTATTTCATCCGATTCTTTGCCATTTTGTGTGCTTATGTTTTAAGACTACCAGATGTGAAAAATCTAAATTTTAATAATGATCAATTTTTTCATAGTTTGCTAATTCTGAATTTTAAAATTATCCATCTTCTTTGAATTAGTTGACAAATTTTTCGGCTATTTGACTGCGTATTATATTTTTATGGTTGGATTGATCTTGTGATAATTTGAATAAGATTTTGTTAAAGAACATCTGATTGTGTATCACGTTTCTTGAATTACATCGTGGACTGATTTTTGTACAATTGATGATTTGAATTAGGTACAAAAATAATTAGGGATTATTTTACAAAATTAATTGCTCATAATTTATTTATGGTAAATTGAACAAATTTTCTCATCCCTAATTGACCCTAATTGATTATCGATCTCTTAATTGATTAGTGATTGATGCTAACATGTTACTATTAATTTACCTTCCTTCTATGGAATATGCGACAACACGGCACTCACCTATATATAAGGTAACTTTCAGTATTTTGGGAATCTAGTTTTTAATCATGACAGTCCTGATATATTTTATTTATTGGATTTGGCCTAAGGAAAAAAATATTGTGAATGACTTTTACAAATATTGACTTTCCTTTTTAATTGGTATATGATTGATTCAGT
Organism: Capsicum baccatum var. pendulum; assembly: GCA_030864225.1. Lineage (NCBI taxonomy): Eukaryota > Viridiplantae > Streptophyta > Magnoliopsida > Solanales > Solanaceae > Capsicum > Capsicum baccatum. The sequence continues at coordinate 273,044,038 of CM061561.1, read as the reverse complement.
AAGAGAAATTCTCAACTGAGATATTTTAATTGGTATATGATTTGCTTTCTTTCTATTTCTATTTTACTACTGCTTGCAAGTAAGTCCCTCAAGGTCTTTGCAGGAGTGTTCTAGCATGGTGATACAACTCAGTGAAGAAAAAGCCCAAGCTGAAGCAGAAATTGAGATATTGAAGAAAAATATGAGTGTACGATCTGCAGAAGTTGCAAACAAGCAACACCTGGAGGGAGTGAAGAAAATTGCAAAATTGGACGCAGAGCGTCGGAGATTAAGTGGTCTTGTGTGGAAGAAGTTGCTTGGGCCTACAGCCTTGGCCCAGATGAAGCTTGACCTGACCACCCAAACATATGACGACCTGGAGGGAGTGAAGAAAATTGCAAAATTGGACGCAGAGCGTCAGAGATTACGTGGTCTTGTGTGGATGAAGCTTGACCTGATCACCCAAACAACATATGTGGAGCTTCGACCCCAATTACAATCCCAAAGTTACAATATACTACCTATTTTTTTTGTTTGTTGTTGTTTTCATTCACTGGGTTCGATGTTGTATTAAATTTAAAGTATATAAGATAAATGCATGGAATAGTTGTCTTATTTTCTATCAATCATTTCAGGAGCACTTGTTATTTTTTTTACTGATCGACTGACTCTATCTATCTACTTTATGAAATATCAGAGAAAGGAATGAATTTAGTGGATAATAAAGATAAGTCGAAGCACGTCGAACCTTCTTCTTCAAAGGCCAAGTTAATAGACGAACCAAGCTAGATAGTCTTCTATCACTAGATTTATGGTAACAATTTTTTTTAAAATTACATATTATATCACACTATCAAAATAAAAATTTAAAAGGAAAATAATTTGGTTAAGTGAAAGGGTGTAATGGGTGGTCTCCACACGTCAATTCCGTGCAGTACTACTCAATGAGAATGGTGCACCCTAATATATCCAATACCCACTAGGCACTAGCCCAAACAGACAAAAAGATCATAATCCCTTTTCTTAAAAAAACAATAAAAAAAATATTGTAAATATAAGCTTACAAATTTGATGTTGAAATCATTGAAGTTTCAATACAGATTACTTTCTTTCTTTAGTTTCAATTTATGTGTCACTTAAATAGATCTAATATAATTTAATTTTATAAGTTAATCAAATTGATTTTCCATTAGTGAGGAGGAGTAAATTTAAATGAATAAGAAATATGGTAAGTAATACTAGTAAAAACAAGCAAGGGTTGTTTGGTTGTTGGTTATAATTATGTGCAGTTGTTTGGTTATTTCATTTTCAACAACGTATAAAATATTAGTACAAATTAACTCATGATTTATACATGTTCTATTTAACTGGGAATGTATATTAATAACTAAATATTGTACTTATATGTATATATAATAGATGTCGAGCTCCTTTCGATACGTTTTTCTTCAAATTTTGAACCCCCTCTCCAACATATTAATTGGCCCAATAGAGTTAGCTTGGTTCACAACAGTAGTCACTCACTTTCCTTAGTTATCAAAACATAGAAATAATGAAATGACAAGAGTCATGCATTCCCAATAGAAACAAAGATTCTGCAGTTTAACAATTATAGAATCAGCAACTCAAAGTGTTTGTGCCTTAACTATATGATATCCTTGGTTGGCGAAACGCGGTAGAACTTCACTAAGCATAGTCTTTTACTTGGAAAATACAGTGAAAGGTCATTCACTACTTGAGACAAAAGAACATATATCAAAACAAAAGAACCCAAAAATGTTTCAGCATTGTTAATGAAAGCAAGGTGAAACGTGAATCTTTCGTCAAGTCTAAGGAAAAACACCCTACTCAAAGGGACAACAGGAGTTAGAGACACCCCAGAAAAAAGTAGAAAAGCAATAAGCTCAACTACCACAGTCAGTGCATAGACAAATCCTAATTAGACGAAAGACAGTAAGTAAGTTCTAAGCTATTCTACTGTTAAATTGGTGCAAACAAGAAAAATAAAGTTTAATCATTCTAAACTAGTGAGGTAGCCTAAACAATGTTATTCTGTAATCCATCTCCAGAAAAGCATCCTTTTATAAGCGAAAACCGCCAAAAACTAAAGAACTTGTTTGCGAGTTAAATTGCTAAGTACCTGAAAAACATGGCCATATTCTAGTCTACCTTTCCATATACAAAATCACTAGTACAACTAAACACCAGCTGTTGGCAACACATACCATACGATGACTGCTGTTAGTCTTCACCTCGCTTCACCATGGCCAGTTTCAGGAAATGCACCATGAGCCAAATTCCATGGTAAGTACTTGTGTGCACTGAACACAATCCCCAACACCAAGGTCGGATTTTACAAAGTGGGATGTCATCAGACGTTAGTACTCGGGCATCTCCTCCTGTGCAACACAAATTCAAATACAGAGGAAAATGATTATATCATTCTTAAAACTTAACTACCACTACTGCTATTGCTACCCATATCAGCTACAGCTGCATTACCAACAAGAAGCATCACGAAAACTTCTTTGTCCAACGCAAGTCAAATGGGAAACCAAAAGAATTCATTTTTTTATAGTGAGGACAAACTAGCATCAAGTATCCTGCTTGGGAAGGCACAAACGGGTTATGAAACTATATTCAAAATCGATCAACACAATCAAAATAACCATACGCAAGCCACATTAAAACGATAGTTAAATAGAAAATATTACAAAATAGGCAATACTACTGACATTACTTATAGTAAACTAGAACAAGAACTGCAAAAAAATAAAATTCAAGCAATCCAACCAATCCCATTGAGCGCGTAATGCTTGCAAGAGTAAACTGTATATGGAACGAAACCAGCAGCGTGAAAGTGAAGTTCCCCTCCAGCAATAGGTAAGTTCTCAGATGAAATCAAGCACTATGATCAGTGTTGTTGAGCCTGCCGACTTGGAGCACCACCATAGCCACCACCATATCAAACTTGGCCACCATCAGGTCCAATTTGCTGAGCACCATAATTACCCGAACCTTGTGAATTTCCACTAGCATCGCCATAGCCACTGCCCATGTAACCCCCACCACCTGATTGCATGTCTCCTGATGCACCACTTCCACCAACTGGATTTCCATAAGCACCATCACCTCCACCATATCCACCATAGCTATAACCTTAATTTCCATAACCCGTGGCTCCAGCTGGAGACTGACCAACAACAGATCCTCCATTAGCGGGTCTACCTCCACCGCCAGCACTTGAAGCACCCTATAATGCATTAACATAGCCCATGTTCCCATATCCAAAAGGACCCTGAGAACCCCACGAGCTTCTCGATCCACCAGCTTGATCGCTACCATAACTAGCACCAGGCACATTTGGATTTTCGAAGGTTGCAGCAACTACTCGACCACCATATCCAGGATTGACAGCCCCATAGCCAGGATTGGATCCACCGTAACTTCCATAAGCACCATAACCCATGCCATTGTTGGACGATCCATAACCATAACCCAGTGTACCATATCCGGAGGAACCATAAGGTGGATAGCCACCTACAGTGTTTTGTGACTGCATGTATCTGTTGGTATCCATTTTGTCATAAGAACTGGGATTGTCACCAGATGCACCGTACCCCTGGTAACTTCCACCACCCATACCACTACCACCATTGCCCATGGAACGACCACCAAAACCACCAGTACTACCATCTCTTGGAAGAGCATGCTTTACTTCCATTTGTTTCCCACTGAGATCATGAAATATCTTGTGTACTAAACTTCTATTGAACCTGCAAGCGTCTTACTTACGATATCCTGAAAGTATATATGGAACAACAGGTCTGGAAAACCCAAAAGATGTACAAATGATTTAAAATTCTTAAACAGAAGCACCTTTACCCAAGCAATAGCACTATTACACAAGAACACTGAATTTAAAAGACACGGTTATTTAAGACATCACCACAGGAAGTTTCCATTTGGTGTGCAACTAGCAATGAAGGGATGATTCAAGTTTCAAATACTCTATTAAGTCATTAAAATGTTTAGGGCAAACAATGCTCTAAATTAGAAGAAGGCGCACCATTAAACTAAAATAAACCACCATCATAGTGCTTTAATCAGTTACCTACTTACCTTCACCACTGCAGAACTCATTGTGAATAAACCATTACCTATTGTCGTTAACAATACAAAAGAGGACATTAGACCAAAATAAACCTGTCTGCACACTATCAACAAAAAGAAGAAAAACATGACAAATTTCACAAATAATGTTTGAAGTATAAGTGAATCTTACCACTACCTCAATATCTATCTACATATATAAATTTTTATTTGGTTTGGAATATCACCAGTAAATATGTGGTAGGTTCGATAATATTTTTCATCATTAACTAAAAGTTTTAAATTTGAACACTAACATTGAGAAAATTGTTGTTGATAGGTATTTTTCGTGACATAAGACTTTTTTGAAGGAATGTATATTGGTTGGATTACAAAATTTCGAATATTAGAAAGTTAAAGAAATTGACTTATCTTTTTAAGAATCTTTTAAAATATTGAAATATCTACTTGTATAGGTTTCTAAGGTAGATTTTGATATATTTCATAATTCTACAAAATATAGTTGTTATTTTTACAGTTTAGAATGTTTCTAAAGGCTATAAATATTACATAGCCCATCAGTTCTTCCTTTAAAAAAAATAAAATTATACGATAAATGTGTGTGTCAAAATATTAAAATTTTATAAATGTTTTATTGGAAGGAATGTTGATTAACAGATAGAATTGTAATTTTATAATATTGTGCGTTCTGAAAAGTCAATAAAATATCGTGCATTTTTTTACACGACTCTAAAAAAATATTACCTGGAAAAAATATTTTCAAAATTTAACCTTTTTTATATCCTAACATATTTGGTATTTGTTTGAAACAATAACTATTTTTAGTAATAATGATAGATAATTTGAGACACACGAATATAGTACAACCTCTATCCACCTTTATTTTTTACTATAGTAAAAAAAAAATCACTTTTACCATATTATTAAGTCATCGACTCAAGTTGTGAGAACAGTTTTTTACAGACATGCATAACAAGATTGCGTACACTAAATTCTTTTTGATTTTTTCTTTCAATTTTGCACATAACAGAAGTTTTAGTATACCCAATAATTCTCTTTTATTTTCAATTCACCTAATAGTTAGTGGGATGAAACGACTTATAATAACGAAGGATGCTCTAGTAAAAATATCAAGTTTTCAAATATAAATAAATAAAAATAAATGGAGAAAACAAAATATTTCTGGACCAAAATAAATGCTTAAAAAGAAGCACCACATGTAAATCCTCATTTTTTCTCATAGAAGGATCAAATTGCATTCATGTGTGAGTGACAATTACTAGTGTACTGTATCTATTGCACATGTTTAATACTTATTTTTATCAACTTGTCGAAAATGACCCTTTTAATTACTTGAAAATGACACATGTGTCCTCTTTATTACACCCTACATTTCCTCAAAATCTAATTTACACCCCCCAAAATAGAATTAATTTTCTGTTTTACACACTTTTTTATTTAATTTTATGAAAACATTATAATATTTCTATTTAAGATTGAACGGTATTGATATGATTGAATATCAATTAAGCAACCAACATTTTAAAATTTATTTTTTAGTATACATGATAAGGCTAAAATAAGGTATTTGTTGGTCCCTTACATATTGGGTATTAATTCTTATGGTTTAGTTTTGTCTCTTAGTTAATGTTTAAATGGGAATAACTAATTAAGCAACCAAAATTTTAGTACTGTATTAATCTGTGTTGACAATTACGAAGATAGGGCTAAATAAGGTATTGCAAACAAATTTAATTTGTTGGTGCATTACATATAGGGTATTAGTTCTTGTGGTTTAATTAATTATTTGATTCTTAGTTATGTTTAAATGAAGATTATTAAATAAGCAACTTCACCAAATCTAGTTATGAAAATTTACAACATGATTAATGAGGCAAGATACTGTTTTACAACAAAGTGGAAGTGCAGATTAATTAAATAATGGGGATTGCCAAATCATGTTTAATTACGCGTGATATTGTTTGCAAATTACACTCTTTAGGATGGTCATTTGTTATCTCCCTTTGTGAACTAATATAAATAGACAGTGTTAGGGATATTTTTGAGTCATTTGTTATCTCCCTTTATGGCCAATGAAGAAAGTTTTCATCAATTTTTGAGGTCTGTACAAATAAAAAGATGACTATTATATATGTAAATACGTAATAAAATAAATAAATTTGGGCAATGACGAAATTTTTATAACGTAAAAGTTTTATGATTAGTATCTTGGCAACACGAGTTAGGACGACTAATAAATCAGCAACCACTTCGTATGTCGTATTTAAAATCTAATCTGAGCCCACCTTTTAAAAAATTATATATTTTTATACATATAAGCACACTAATATTTTCAATTTATTTTGATAATTATTTATTTGTTACAAACATTTTTATTTACAAGTGTTTATCCAGGTTGGGAATACTTGACGGGAGTGACATTTAACGAAGAGTTTAAATTTTGTGTTTGCATTTTTTATATTTTTACACTTGTACAAAATATAAATTATAGTATAAAATTTATTTTTGGGGCATTGGACGGAAATGCTTTTTACAAATGTTCATCACGTGTTTAGGCAAATATAGGACATTAATATTTATATTAAAATATTAAATTAATTTAGATACTTACTCAATTAATTCATACTTATACATTGAAAGATATTGCATAGTTTTTTCTTTAATATAATTTTTCTGATATTTTTTATTTTTCACGCGATTCTCATCACACTTTAGGCAAATTTAGTTATTACTAGCTATATTAAAATTGATTTAGATACTTAATCAACTAATTCACTTTTTTACATTAATGGATATTATGTAGAATTTTTTCTTAAAATAATTTTTCTTTATTCAATTTTGTCTTTACGTACATATTTATATATTTTGCTTATATATATATATTTTACTATAGCATACGCATTATATTATTTTAAGATATATTTTATATTTGTATTTGCATGCATTGATTTTTTTTCTTTTTTCTTTTTTCTTTTTTTAATAAACTTAAGTCTGGCCAGGAACTATATTTGTAGATTCTGAAGGGTGTCTAACCCCTTCCCTTTGCAATAATTTGAATCATTACCTAGAAACTAAATTGGTTTCGTCATACTCCCTCCGTTTCGAAAAGAATTACCTACTTTGATTTGGCACAAAGTTTAAGAAAATAAAGAAAATTTTTGAATCTTGTAGCCTTAAATTAAAGTAGTGTCAAATGTATCAAATTGACCTTTAATCTTGTGGTCATAAACATGTCATTTGGAAAGTTTAAATTAAAGTATTGCCAAAAAATGAAAGGTGTCATTCTTTTTTAAACAAACTAAAAAGGAAAGTAAGTCATTTCTATTTAAACGGAGGGAGTACTTGTTAATAAATAAATAGGTTTCCTATTTTTTCTTGAAAATTAGGTGGCGACTCTGTTGACACCCAATTTTGACCTCCCGATATCACTTTTAGGCTGTTATTATATCAAAATTATTTAATTTTAATTATCAATATTTTTAAATATTATTCTTACATTGAGTACATACTAACGTGTTGCATTTATAATTAAAGGAAATGCATAAATTATTTCTTAGTTTTTAGTATCATTGTCATAATTTTTAAACTCAAATTCAGCATTTTATGTAATTTTTATTAAATTATTTTCCACGTAGTTATGCACATCCACATTTTTGCAAACACAATATCTAGTTTTCCATTATTTAGCATTATTTATTTTATTAAATTATTTATTATTAATTATTATTTTTTATTAGTTAATTATTATTATTATTATTTATTATTTAATATTGTTATGTATTATTTAATTATTATTATTATATAATATTATCCCTAATTTAATTTAAATAACAACCTAATTTAATCATTTTACCTAAATTTATTCACCTTTTAACTTAATTTTGTCCAATTTCTTACAATTCTAGCCATTTTTGAAACTCAATTCCGAATTTTCAATTTTTAGATCTCAGTTGTTGATCCTGAACGGATCCAACGACTGAGATCTGATACACCTTTCTTTCTTTTTTAATCCAAAAATCTAACCGTAATTCTAAAATCAAACAACAGTCGCTCCTTCTCTCTCTACCTAACCTCTCTCCTTCTCTCTCTATCTAACCTTTCTTTCCCATGGCTGCCGCCGCTGATCGGCGGAGCAGCGCCACCGAGACCCCCTTCTTCAATAGCTTTCCCACCGCCCTCTATATGCACCGCCAACGCCTACTCCGGCGATACCAGATCTACCACTGCCTCCTGTCGTTCGTCCTCGCTGCTGCTAGCGCCGTGCCGCCAACGCCTACTCCGGCGATACCAAATCTACAACTACCTCCTGCCGTTCGTCCTCGCCGCGCCGCCAACGCCTACTACGGCGATACAAGATCTACCACAGCCTTCTGTCGTTCGTCCTCGCTGCTGCCAGTGCCGCGCCGCCAGCCCCTCAGCCTCCATCACCATCTCTCCCTACATTTTCCCCTTTTCGATGATGAACCAGCACGCCAATACCGCTCCAACATTGCCACGAGACCCCCCTGCTCTCCAACCTCCTCCGTAACCCAACCGTCGCCGCCCCAAGTCATCTCCGTCGTCCACCCGCCACCAACCTTCTCCGTGTTGTTGATCCATTTGTCAAAAAAGAGATGAAAAACCTATCCACAGGTTTGCGTAAATATTTAAATGTTTGTGTTTAATTTTAATCTCTTTTCCCCTTCATTAACAGATTTCGGACTCTGAATTAACAATGCATGAATGATTTATTTCATCCGATTCTTTGCCATTTTGTGTGCTTTAGTTTTAAGACTACCAGATGTGAAAAATCTAAATTTTAATAATGATCAATTTTGTCATAGTTTGCTAATTCCGAATTTTGAAATTATCCATCTTCTTTGAATTAGTTGACAAATTTCTCGGCTATTTGACTGCGTATTATATTTTTATGGTTGGATTGATCTTGTGATAATTTGAATAAGATTTTGGTAAAGAACATTTGATTGTGTATCACGTTTCTTGAATTACATCGTGGACTGATTTTTGTACAATTGATGATTTGAATTAGGTACAAAAATAATTAGGGATTATTTTACAAAATTAATTGCTCATAATTTATTTATGGTAAATTGAACAAATTTTCTTATCCCTAATTGACCCTAATTGATTATCGATCCCTAAATTGATTAGTGATTGATGCTAACATGTTACTATTAATTTACCTTCCTTCTATGGAATATGCGACAACATAGCACTCACCTATATATAAGGTAACTTTCAGTATTTTGGGAATCTAGTTTTTAATCATGACAGTCTTGATATTTTTTATTTATTGGATTTGGCCTAAGGAAAAAAATATTGTGAATGACTTTTACAAATATTGACTTTCCTTTTTAATTGGTATATGATTGATTCAGTAAGAGAAATTCTCAACTGAGATATTTTTTTACCATTTTTATGTTGGTTTAGTTTTACAATACTCAGCCTATATAAATAATTCTTCAAGCTCTTAAGTTCACAAGTTCTTCTTAAGTTTTACAATTACCACTACTACTCTCTTAAACAAAGCATTAGTTACTTTCAATACAAAAAGTTATGGAAAACATCTTGCATATTTTGCTGTGTTTTGCTTTCTTTCTATTTCTATTTTACTACTGCTTGCAGGTAAGTCCCTCAAGGTCTTTGCAGGAGTGTTCTAGCATGGTGATACAACTCAGTGAAGTAAAAGCCCAAGCTGAAGCAGAAATTGAGATATTGAAGAAAAATATGAGTGTACGGTCTGCAGAAGTTGCAAACAACCAACACCTGGAGGGAGTGAAGAAAATTGCACAATTGGGCGCAGAGCATCGGAGATTAAGTGGTCTTGTGTGGAAGAAGTTGCTTGGGCCTACAGCCTTGGCCCAGATGAAGCTTGAACTGACCACCCAAACATATGACGACCTGGAGGGAGTGAAGAAAATTGCAAAATTTGACGCAGAGCGTCAGAGATTACGTGGTCTTGTGTGGATGAAGCTTGACCTGACCACCCAAACAACATATGTGGAGCTTCGACCCCAATTACAATCCCAAAGTTACAATATACTACATATTTTTTTTGTTTGTTGTTGTTTTCATTCACTGGGTTCGATGTTGTATTAAATTTAAAGTATATAAGATAAATGCATGGAATAGTTGTCTTATTTTCTATCAATTATTTCAGGAGCACTTATTATTTTTTTTACTGATCGACTGACTCTATCCATCTACTTTATGAAATATCAGAAAAAGGAATGAATTTAGTGGATAATAAAGATAAGTCGAAGCACGTCGAACCTTCTTCTTCAAAGGCCAAGTTAATAGACGAACCAAGCTAGATAGTCTTCTATCACTAGATTTATGATAAAAAAAAATTTTAAAACTACATATTATATCACACTATGAAAATAAAAATTTAAAAAGAAAATAATTTGGTTAAGTGAAAGGGTGTAATTGGTGGTCGCCACACGTCAATTCCGTGCAGTACTACTCAATAAGAATGGTGCACCCTAATATATCCAATACCCACTAGGCACTAGCCCAAACAGAAAAAAAGATCATAATCCCTTTTCTTAAAAAAATAATTAAAAAAATTGTAAATATAAGCTTACCAATTTGATGTTGAAAGCATTGAAGTTTCAATACAGATTACTTTCTTTCTTTAGTTTCAATTTATGTGTCACTTAAATAGATTTAATATAATTTAATTTTACAAGTTAATCAAATTAATTTTCCATAAGTGAGGAGGAGTAAATTTAAATGAATAAGAAATATGGTAAGTAATACTAGTAAAAACAAGCAAGGGTTGTTTGGTTGTTGGTTATAATTATGTGCAGTGGTTTGGTTATTTCATTTTCTACAACGTATAAAATATTAGTACAAATTAACTCATGATTTATACATGTTCTATTAAAGTGGGAATGTCTATTAATAACTAAATATTGTACTTATATGATATGCAAAGTTTTGTACAATGTAACTAAAAAAATTATGAAATACAAATGTTGGGTATATGAATAAAAATCCTATATTATTAATTGAAAAAAATGAGAAATTATGAAATCAATTTAGTTTAATTTTTATCATTTTGTAATATGTTAATCTATTAGTATTATTTTATCATTGAGTGACTCCAAGCTTCTAACTCTTCACTTTCTTCCCTACCTTAGTTCCCGACCAAAAACTGCCCCATCGATAACCTAAAATCGCGCTGAATGTTCACGTCTCCACCTTTGGTTGCCATCTCTATACAACAATCACCTCTCTACTCGGGGGCGGAGCCAACATGTGTAATGGATGGGGGTTCACCGTATATTCCCACCAAATAGGGTCATGGGAGGGTAAGCTTATGCATTCTATACCACTACCTTAAATGTGAGATAGAGACGTTGTTTCCGACAAACCCCCGTCTCAAAATCAAACAATCTAGATAAGGAATTGCAAAAGAACCGTTCACCGAACCCCCTTCGGCGGAAAATTATACTATTTATATATTACTAAAATCATATTATATGTATATATAATAGATGTCGAGCTCCTTTCGATACGTTTTTCTTCAAATTTTGAACCCCCTCTCCAACATATTAATTGGCCCAATAGAGTTAGCTTGGTTCACAACTGTAGTCACTTACTTTCCTTAGTTATACAAACATAGAAACAATGAAATGACAAGAGTCATGCATTCCCAATAGAAACAAAGATTCTGCAGTTTAACAATTATAGAATCAGCAACTCAAAGTGTTTGTGCCTTACCTATATGATATCCTTGGTTGGCGAAAAGCGGTAGAACTTCACTAAGCATAGTCTTTTACTTGGAAAATCCAGTGAAAGGTCATTCACTACTTGAGACTAAAGAACATACATCAAAGCAAAAGAATCCAAAAATGTTTCAGCATTGTTAATGAAAGCAAGGCGAAACGTGAATCTTTTGTCAAGTCTAAGGAAAAACACCCTACTCAAAGGGACAAAAGGAGTTAGAGACACCACAGAAAAATCTTTTAAGAAATTAACTTATCTTTTTAAGAATCTTTTAAAATATTGAAATATCTACTTGTATAGGTTTCTAAGGTAGATTTTGATATATTTCATAATTCTACAAAATATAGTTGTTATTTTTACAGTTTAGAATGCTTCTAAAGGCTGTAAATATTACATAGCCCATAACTTCTTCCTTTAAAAAAATAAAATTATACGATAAATGTGTTGGTGAAAATATTAAAATTTTATAAATGTTTTATCGGAAGGAATGTTGATTAACCAATAGAATTGTAATTTTATAATATTGTGCGTTCTGCCAAAGTCAATAAAATATCGTGCATTTTTTTACACGACTCCAAAAAAAATATTAACTGGAAAAAATATTTTCAAAATTTAACCTTTATTTATATCCAAACATATTTGGTATTTTCTTGAAACAATAACTATTTTTAGTAATAATGATAGATAATTTGAGACAAACGAATATAGTACTACCTCTATCCACCTTTATTTTTTATTATAGTAAAAAAAATCACTTTTACCATATTATTAAGTCATCAACTCAAGTTGTGAGAACAAGTTTTTACAGACATGCATAGCAAGATTGCGTACACTAAATTCTTATTGATTTTTTCTTTCAATTTTGCACATAACAGAAGTTTTAGTATACCCAATAACTCTCTTTTATTTTCAATTCACCTAATAGTTAGTGAGATGAAATGACTTATAATAACGAAGGATGCTCTAGTAAAAATATCAAGTTTTCAAATATAAATAAATAAAAATAAACGGAGAAAACATAATATTTGTGGACCAAAATAAATGCTTAAAAAGAAGCACCACATGTAAATCCTCACTTTTTCCCATAGAAGGATCAAATTGCATTCATGTGTGAGTGACAATTACTAGTGTACTTTATCCATTGCACATGTTTAATACTTGTTTTTATCAACTTGTCGAAAATGACCCTTTTAATTGCTTGAAAACGACACATGTGTCCTCTTTATTACACCCTACATTTCCTCAAAATCTAATTTACACCCCCCAAAATAGAATTAATTTTCTGTTTTACACCCTTTTTTATTTAATTTTATGCAAACATTATAATATTTCTATTTAAGATTGAACGGTACTGATATGATTAAATATCAATTAAGCAACCAACATTTTAGAATTTATTTTTTAGTATACATGATAAGGCTAAAATAAGGTATTTGTCGGTGCATTACATATTGGGTATTAATTTTTGTGGTTTAGTTTTGACTCTTAGTTAATGTTTAAATGGGAATAACTAATTAAGCAACCAAAATTTTAGTACTGTATTAATTTGTGTTGACAATTACGAAGATAGGGCTAAATAAGGTATTGCAAACAAATTTAATTTGTTGGTGCATTGCATATAGGGTATTAGTTCTTGTGGTTTAGTTAATTATTTGATTCTTAGTTATGTTTAAATGAAGATTATTAAATAAGCAACTTCACCAAATCTAGTTATGAAAATTTACAGCATGATTAATGAGTCAAGATACTGTTTTACAACAAAGTGGAAGTGTAGATTAATTAAATAATGGGTATTGTCAAATCATGTTTAGTTAGATTGCTTCATAAAAATATTATTTGATTACACTCTTTAATTACGCGTAATACTGTTCGCAAATTACGCTCTTTAGGATGGTCATTTGTTATCTCCCTTTATCGACTAATATAAATAGATAGTGTTAGGGTTATTTTTGAGTCATTTGTTATCTCCCTTTGTGGCCAATGAAGAAATTTTTCATCAATTTTTGAGGCCTATACAAATAAAAAGACGTATATTATATATAAAAATACGTAATATTATAAATAAATTTGGGCAATGACGAAATTTTTATAACGTAAAAGTTTTATGATTCGTATCTTGGCAACACGAGTTAGGACGACTAATAAATCAGCAACCACTTCGTATGTCGTATTTAAAATCTAATCTGAGCACACCTTTTAAAAAATTATATATTTTTATACATATAAGCACACAAATATTTTCAATTTATTTTGACAATTATTTATTTGTTACAAACATTTTTATTAACAAGTGTTTATCCAGGTTGGGAATACTTGACGGGAGTGACATTTAACGAAGAGTTTAAATTTTGTGTTTGCATTTTTTATATTTTTACACTTGTACAAAATATAAATTATAGTGTAAAATGTATATTTGGGGCAGTGGACGGAAATGCTTTTTACAAATGTTCATCACGTGATTAGGCAAATATAGGTCGTTAATATTTATATTAAAAAATTAAATTAATTTAGATACTTACTCAATTAATTCATACTTATACATTGAAAGATATTGCATAGATTTTTCTTTAATATAATTTTTCTGATATTTTTTATTTTTCACGCGATTCTCATCACACTTTAGGCAAATTTAGGTCATTACTAGTTATATTAAAATTGATTTAGATACTTAATCAAATAATTCACTTTTTTACATTAATGGATATTATGTAGATTTTTTTTCTTAAAATAATTTTTCTTTATTCAATTTTGTTTTTACGTACATATTTATATATTTTCCTTATATTTATATTTTACGATAGCATACGCGTTATATTATTTTAATATATAACTACCACTACTGCTATTGCTACCCATATCGGCTAGCTACAGTTGCACTACCAACAAGAAGCATCACGAAAACTTCTTTGTCCAACGCAAGTCAAATGGGAAACCAAAAGAATTCATTTTTTTATAGTGAGGAGAAACTAGCATCAAGTATCCTGCTTGGGAAGGCACAAACGGGTTACAAAACTTTATTCAAAATCGAACAACACAATCAAAAGCTAACTCACATAAGCTTTGACATAACTGGCTACGAGAGGAGATGCATTAGATAGCTCGTAAAAATAACCATACGCAAGCCAAATTAAAACTACAGTTAAACAAAAAATATTACGAAATAGGCAATACTACTGACAATTACTTATTTTAAACTAGAATAAGAACTGCAAAAGACTAAAATTTAAGCAATCCAACCAATACCATTGAGCGCGTAATGCTTGCAAGAGTAAACTGTATGTGGAACGAAACCAGCAGCGTGAAAGTGAAGTCTCCAGCAATAGGTAAGTTCTCAGATGAAATCATGCACTGTGATCAGTGTTGTTGAGCCTGCCGACTTGGAGCACCACCATAGCCACCACCATAACCAACTTGGCAACTATGAGGTCCATTTTGCTGAGCACCATAATTACCCGAACCTTGTGAATTTCCACTATCATCGCCATAGCCACTGCCCATGTAACCCCCACCACCTGATTGCATGTATCCCGATGCACCACTTCCACCAACTGGATTTCCATAAGCACCATCACCTCCACCATATCCACCATAACCATAACCTTGATTTCCATAACCCGTGGCTCCAACTGGAGACTGACCAACAACAGATCCTCCATTAGCGGGTCCACCTCCACCACCAGCACTTGAAGCACCCCATGATGCATTACCATAGCCCATGTTCCCATATACAGAAGGACCCTGAGAACCCCACGATCTTCTCGAGCCACCAGCTTGACCGCTACCATAACCAGTACCAGGCACATTTGGATTCCCGAAGGCTGGAGAAACTGCTGGACCACCATATCTAGGATTGACAGCCCTATAGCCAGGATTGGCTCCACTGTAACTTCTATAAGCACCATAACCCATGCCATTGTTGGACGATCCATAACCATAACCCGGTGTACCATATCTGGAGGAACCATAAGGTGGATAGCCACCTACAGTGTTTTGTGACTGCATGTATCTGTTGGTATCCATTCTGTCATAAGAACTGGGATTGACACGAGATGCACCATACCCCTTGTAAGTTCCACCACCCATGCCACTACCACCGTTGCCCGTGGAGCGACCACCAAAACCACCAGAACTACCATCTCTTGGAAGAGCACGCTTTACTTCCACTTGTTTCCCACTGAGATCATGAAATGTCTTGTGTAAAACCCTATCTACTGCATCTTCAGAATCAAATGAAATGAAGCCAAACCCACTAGGTCGGCTGGTTTGTTGATCAAGCATAATTGCTACATCAGTGACATTACCATAAGTTTCAAAGTAAGTTCTGAAGCCATCCTCAGTCAGCGTGGGAGGAAATCCACCAACAAATATTTTCTTGGTCCTGTTATTTCCACCGCCTCCAAAACTTCTAGCACTACCTACATTTCCAGATTTTGGACCCTGCTCCTCTCTGGACAAGGCCCTCTTAGCCTCAACCTATAAAGAAAAAATACCATTGAGCTAAGTAAAAGAAGAACAAATTCAGAAGCAACCAAGATAAAGACTCAAAAAGACAGATTTTATTATAAGATGCCCAAAATCATAGTGGAAGTTTCCATCAACTAGTTTATTACTTTGGGGGAAAGCTCTACTAAAAGACATCAAATTATCATCTGAAATGTACTAAACTTCTGTTGAACGTGCAAGCGTCTTACTTACGACATCCTGAAAGTATATATGGAACAACAGGTCTGGAAAACCCAACAGATGTACAAATGATTTAAAATTCTTAAACAGAAGCACCTTTACCCAAGCGAAGGCACTATTACACAAGAACACTGAACTTAAAAGACACGTTTATTTAAGACATAACCACAGAAAGTTTCCATTTTGTGTACAACTAGCAACGAAGGGATGATTCAAGTTTCAAATACTCTATTAAGTCATCAAAATGTTTAGGGCAAACAATGCTCTAAATTAGAAGAAGGCGCACTATTAAACTAAAATAAACCACCATCATAGTGCTTTAATCAGTTACCTACTTACCTTCACCACTGCAGAACTCATTGTGAATAAACCATTACCTATTGTCGTTAACAATACAAAATAGGACATTAGACTAAAATAAACCTGTCTGCACACTATCAACAGAAAGAATAAAAACATGACTCTATCAACGAGCCCACACACTGCATAACAATAATACTACGTTCCATATTTTAGGATGTTCTTTTCAACAAGTCAGATATCATTTCATCACTATCACACCAAGAAGTGTCAAAAATATAAAAGAGGAGGAAATAATCATCCCATTTTCCATCCATTGCATCAAACACATGGGTTGATAATGAAACACATTTTGCTGCACAATTCCAGCTTTGGAAGGCACAACAGAGACACTCCACCTAGCAAAATTAGTGCTTATGCAAAACTGACCACTATGCAGTAGAAGGAAGAAGTTGTACTACAACAAGAACTATTACTACTACAAATCGATCCCAAGCAAGGCCACCCATTATATAACAAGTACTTTGATTCGAGAATAAAAGCGACACACATTATAGCAAAAATCACCACACATATGCGAAAGACCAATACACAGTACATTATGAGATTGGGAATCATTCAGCACATATGGCATTCAAACGTATGACAGAACTACTGTAACAAATTATGCAACCTCATCCACCATTTTCACATCAAAAGAACATATGCAACGCATTGTCTACTCATAAAATTGACTCGAGAAACCATTATTTACAAAAGTCCTCAATATAAAAGATGCTGACTTTACGTTAAATATAAGGAGAATCTATTTACCCATAAAATTGACTCAAGAGAAACTATTTCTTATTAGAAACCGCAATATAAAAATACAGATTTTACTTTAAATATCAGTAGAGCTTGATTACATAAGCTCAACCAGAAGAAGATACCAGAACAAAAAAATTCATAAGCATAAATCAGCTGAAGAAATGAAGACCTTAGGCCAAAAAAAGATTTAAACTTTAGTACCCAGAGAACATATTCAAACAAAGAAATATCTGAATCAGAACTCAACAAGGAAAAATAGCAAGAAAACATCACAAATTTCAAGATAACAGTCACAAAAACACATCCTAAATTGGAACTGACACATCAGGACACAACCAGAAAACAATAAAAAAGTCAGCTCATTTAACCAAAGATCCACAAGCATAAAATCTAAAAAAATATAAAAATCAGAAATATAAACAACACCGAAAAGCCACAAAGAAAAGAGAAACATCATCTCATCATAATAGAAGCAAAAACACATCCTAAAATAGAAATGCCACATTAGTAAACACCCAGAAAACAATCACCAAAGTCAAGCTCATTAAACTAATAACTCCACAAGCACATAATCCAAAAATCCAAGAATCAGCTAAAACTAACAACTCCACAATCCCAAAATTGAAGAACTAGCAAAAACTAATAACCCCACAAGCTCAAAATCAAAGAATCAGCAATAACTAACTACCCCACAAGCTCAAAATCCAAGAATCAGCAAAAACTAACAACCCCACAAGCTCAAAATCCAAGAATCAGCAAAAACCAATAGCCCCAAAATCCCAAAATCCAAGAATCAGCAAAAACTAACAACCCCACAAGCTCAAAATCAAAGAATCAGCAAAAACCAACAGCCCCAAAATCCCAAAATCCAAGAATGAGCAAAAACTAACAACACCATAAGCTCAAGATCCAAGAATCAGCAAAAACAAACATCCTCACAATCCAAAATAATAGAAAAACACAAATAAAGCATGAACATACAGCCAAAAAACTCACCGTACGGCCATCAATTACATGAGTGTCCTTAAGAACTCTATCAAGAACATTAGGATCTGCAAATACAACAAAACCAAATCTTCTAGGCTTTCCAGTAATCATATCTCTCATTAATACAGTCTGTAAAACATCACCATACACTTGAAAATACTCCTTCATCTTCTTTCTATTTTTCCCATGATATCCCACCAATAAAAAGCTTTCCTTTATCGGAATCCATGCTTTTTTCCCTCTCTTTCTCTCCACTTTTTCTCTATATATAAGGTGTATATATGTATACCAATATCCAAAAGTCACGTCATGATAATATTAGGCAAAAACACATGAAACACCCAGAAAAAAATCACAAGTCAGCTCATTTAACCAAAACTCCACAAATACAAATCCCAAAATTCAAGAATCGGCAAAAACTAAGAACCCCATAAGCCCAAAATCTAAGAATCAATAAAAACTAACAACACCACAAGCTCAAAATCAAAGAATCAGCAAAAATTAACAACCCCACAGTCCCAAAATCTAAGAATAAGCAAAAACTAACAACCCCACAAGCTCAAAATCTAAGAATCATCAAAAACTAACAAGTTCACAATCCCAAAATCCAAGAATCAGCAAAAACTAACAACCCCACAATCCCAAAATCCAAGAATCAGCAAAAACTAACAACCCCACAAGCTCAAAATCCATGAATCAGCAAAAACTAACAAACCCACAATCCCAAAATCCAAGAATCAGCAAAAACTAACAACCCAACAAGCACAAATACAGAACTAATCAAAAATAATGAAACACAAGAAGCTAAAATAGAGTAAAAAAAAAATCACCGTGCGGCCATCAATTACATGAGTATCTTGAACAACTCTATCAAGAACACTAGGATCTGCAAATACAACAAAACCAAATCCTCTAGGCTTTCCAGTAATCTTATCTATCATTATAACAGTTTGTAAAACATCACATACACTTGAAAATACTCCTTCATCTTCTCTTCTGTTGTTTCCCATGATATTCCACCAATAAATAGCTTTCCTTGATCTGAATCCATATGTATTTTCCCTTACTCTCTTTGTATATGGTGTGTATATATTATGCATACCAAAAAAAAGAAAATGTAAATTTTGAGTGTGTATATCTCTCTTTGGGTGAAGACAAAGAGAAAGTGAGGGTTTATGAAGGAGAAAAGTGGGAAAGTGAGGTGAATGAAGATGAATTTAGGACAAGGAATGGACAGTTGTGATTTGATTAGATCAATGGTTGTGATGAGTTTTTTGTTTTGTTTTGTTTTGTAGTTTTCACCTGGTGTCTAATATATGTCGTGAAGCTTTGTCTACAATTTGAATCATGCATTATTGACTAATCTAGATCTCATACTACGAGTTATGATTTGATTAATGAGATTTTTGTTTTGTTTTGTAGTTTCTCAACTAGTGTCTAGTATCTGTTGTGACGCTCTATCTAGTTTGGATAGCGCATTATCGACTAGTCTATATCACACACTACGAGTTGTGATTTGATTAGATCAGTGATGGTGATGATATTTTTATTTTGTTTTTCAGTTTCCCATCTAATGTCTGGTATTTGTTATGGAGCTCTGGCTAATTTGGATCGCGTATTTTCGATTAATCTGGATCGTCCACTACAGATTGTGATTTGATTAAATCAATGGTGTTGATGAGATTTTTCATTTTGTTTTTTTAGTTTCTCATCCAGTGTCTGATATCTGTTGTGAATCTATCTAATTCAGATCGTGCATTATCGACTAATGTGGATCGCACACTACGGATTGTTATTTGATTATATCAATGGTGGGGATGAGATTTTTTATTTTGTTTTGTAGTTTTCCACCTAGTGTCTGGTATTTGTCGTGAAGTTCTATCTAATTCGGATCACGCGTTTAATTCGAATCGCACATTATCGACTAATCTGGATCGCACACTACGGATTGTTATTTGATTAGATCAATGGTGGTGATGAGATTTTTTGTTTTGTTTTGTAGTTTCTTACCTAGTATCTGGTATCTGTCATAAAGCTCTGTCTAATTCGGATCGCGCATTATCGACTAATCTGTATCGCAAACTACAGGTTGTGATTTGATTAAATCAGTGATGGTGATGAGATTTTTTTTTTTGTAGTTTTCCACCTAGTGTATGGTATCTGTCGTGAAGCTCTATTTAGTTCCAATCGCCCATTATCGACTAATTTGAATCGCACGTAACAAGTTGTGATTTGATTAGATCAATAGTGGTGATGAGATTTTTTGTTTTGTTTGCAGTTTTCCACCTAGTGTCTGGTATCTATCGTGAAGCTCTGTCTAATTAGGATTGCGTATTATTGACTAGTTATGATTGCACACTACGAGTTGTGATTTAATTTGATCAATGGTGGCGGTGAGAATTTTTGTTTTGTTTTTCAGTTTACCACTTAGTGTCTGGTATGTGTCGTGAAGCTCTTTCTAATTCGGATCGCGCATTGTTGATTAATCTGGATCGCACACTGCCTATTGTGATTTGATTAGATCAATGGTGGGGGTGGTTTTTAGTTTCCCACTTAGTGTATGGTATCTGTCGTGTAGCTCTCTCTAATTTGGATCGTGCATTATTGACTAATTTGGATCGCACAATACAAGTTGTGATTTGATTAGATCAGTGATGGTGATGAAATTTTTGTTTTGTTTTGTAGTTTCCCACCTAGTGTTTGGTATCTATCGTGTAGCTCTGTCTAATTCGAATAGCGCATTATCGACTAATTTGTATTGCACACTACAAGTTGTGATTTGATTAGATCAACGGTGGTGATGAGGCTTTTTATTTTGTTTTTTAGTTTTCCATCAAATGTCTGGTATCTGTTATGGAGCTCTGTCTAATTTGGATCGCTCATTGCTGATTAATCTGGATCACACACTATAATGCTCATTTTTGGGATGACATTCTTCACGGGATTTTCTCCATATTCTGTGTCAAAACTTGAGACTAGTCATTTTATCCATTGAGACAAGGAACGAACATTTATGATTTGATGAGATTAGTGGTTGTGATGAGATTTTTTTTTTTCAGTTTCCCACCTAATGTTCGATATCTGTTATGGAGCTCTTTCTCATTTGGATCATGTATTGTCGACTAATCTGGATCGCGCACTACAAGGTCCATTCTGAGGATGACGCTTTCAATGAAATTTTCTCCATCTTCGGTGCCCAAACTTGAGACCGTTGATTTTCTCTATTGGGACAGGAAATGAACGATTATGATTTGATGAGATCAGTGGTGGTGATTAGATTTGGAATGATATACGTGATTGATGCAGAGGGATAAGTACTCGAGCCAGAGTCTTCGCATTGAAGTCTCTTTTATATAACTGTGGTATCTGAATTAATTTTCACGTATTGCAACTAAATTCAACGGATAATATTATACCTCTCATCAACAACAAATATCAGATAATTAATTCAATTAAAACAACATTAAATATTAATTCTTACATTACTCACATAAATCACAAGAATCTGTTATACTTCACATAATATTAGTTAAAGTTCATTAATTAATATACATAAGAGGAAAATATTATTATATTTTGAACATAAGAGGCAAATATAGCCCCCAAAATATTCATATTTCAAATATTGGAATTTAATAAGGTTGTTACAATAAATGTACTTTGGTCAAACTTATATAGTTAATTTTCCACCTCTCTCTTACCTAGGGAATATTTACTTCACCCTATGAGTTGTTTTTTTGTTTTTATTATAGTACAATATTTTGTTCTCTTTCTCAAATAATAACATTTTTTTTATCAAATGTTAATATTCTTAGTAACTAAGTTATTTGAACTTTTTAAAAATATTATATATTTTTTTGTTATAGTTAATTTTTTTAGTCTTTTTAAAAATATTATTACACTTATATTATATTTTTTAAAGATATACTATTTTTGAAATTGAATTTGCCCACAAAGCCATTTTACATATTCTCATTTTTAAAAATTATATTTATTAATTTTTTTTTTAAAAAAAGGGAATATTTTTTGAAATATTCTATTTCCTTCCTTTCATTTTATGTGGTTAATTTGACTCGACTCGAAATTTAACGAAAAAGAAGGAATTTTTAAACTTGTATTCTAAAACAATTTAGTTTTTCCTTGGGATAATCTAAAATTAAAAGCGTGATGCGTAAAATGAGAAAGAGAAAATAATACTAATATCAAACGTCATATTATCAGATCGAAAAATAACAACAACAACAACGTATTTGGTGTATTCTCATAAAGTGAAATTTTGAGAGGTAAAGTGTACACAATTTATATTCGCGACTCAAGCTGAAGTAGAAAGATTGTTTCTGATAGACCCGACTTAGGACATTTTCAGACCAAACAACAATAACGTACCTACTGTATTCACATAAAGTGGGATTTGGAGTAATAAAATATACACAATCTGTGTTCCTAACTCGGAATGAAGCAGAAAGACTGGTTTTAATAGACTCTGACATATTTTCGGACAAAATCAACATATTTTAGTATCAAACGTCATATTTTTAGATCTAAAAATAATAACAACAACAATAACATATTCAGTGTAATCTCATAAAGTAGAATTTGAGGAGATAAAGTGTACACAATTTATATTGCCGAATCAAGTTGAAGTAGAGACACTCTTTACCAAGAAATCATATTTTTCATCTCTTGTCTACAGCGTACGAAGGGGAGCCTTGGAGTAACTAGTAAAATTACTGAATGCAAGTTAAGGTAGCGTACAATACACCTTTATAATGAGCTCTTTTTCGATAGCCTGGACTGAATTTTCTCTTTTTGTCTACAGTGTACTAGTAGTAGTAAAGATAACCACTATCTTGCACAATAAAAGAGAGTTGTATTTACACTTTCCTTCAACATTTTCTTGATTTCATTTTCCAACAAAGTAACCAAAAAAACTTCAAAAAAGACCCAAACAACAATGGAATAATCAATCAAGAATCCAAAAAAAAAATGGACTTGCCCACAAAGCCATTTTGCATATTCTCACTTTTTTTGGTTACATTTACCATTCTTAAGCTAACCCCACTAGCTAAATCTGATTCAGATTACACTAAGTTAGTGTACAAAGGTTGTGCTAAACAAGATTTGTCAGATCCATCTGGTGTTTACTCACAAGCACTTGATTGGGATTGAGGTGTTGTTGTGGTTGTACTGAGCACTTTAGACATGAGTTGAACCTAAATAGAGAAAAATGGTTAGTGATAATTCATATGGCACACTTCACTTGTTTGAGATTAAGGTTTTATGATTGTAGTATTGAGCACGTTTAAGAAAATGCTCTAGTTTCTCTATAAAACACATTAAATTATCTATGGAAGAAAAAGAGAGAAGTATTGCCTGTTTTATCAAATTATGTTTATCCAAAATTAGCACGTTTAGACATTAGTTGAGCTTAAATGCGCAAACCTGGTCTGTGACTATATCACATTCAACTTTTTTGGGATTTAGGTGTTGTAGTTGTAGTAGTAATATTGATCACGTTTAAGAAAATTCTCTAGTTTAATCACACAAAATTATCTATAAATTTCCCATTTTCTCACATTATATTTATCCAAAATTGAGCAGGTTTAGACATTAGTTGAGCTTAAAAGGGGAAACATGGTTAGTCAGGATTCATTTGGCTGAAACCCAACTTGTTTGGATTGAGGCACTGATATTGTTCTTATTGTATTGAACGTATTTAAGAAAATGCTCTAGTTTCTCTTAATTGATGAGGACTACTTGGTAATTTATCCATGTTGTGCATGTTTAGACATGACCTGAGCTTAAACGGGGAAACGTGGTCAGTGTATATCTTATATATCTCCTCAGATAAATTGACTTTTGCATTTTGACCTTACATTTCTATACACGACTTTCAATCGACGGTGCTATCATTAAGTACTGAATTCTAATGATTTAAAGTACTTCACTTAATAATTGAACTGCCAATGATTTATAGTACTTTACCTAATT
The DNA here is from genome assembly GCA_030864225.1 of Capsicum baccatum var. pendulum. Classification (NCBI taxonomy): domain Eukaryota; kingdom Viridiplantae; phylum Streptophyta; class Magnoliopsida; order Solanales; family Solanaceae; genus Capsicum; species Capsicum baccatum. Next base: position 273,019,423 of record CM061561.1, on the reverse strand, counting down.
CCTTGGTACATATTTTTGCCATAGCGCCATTGATCTTGCCATTATTGATCTGTATGCCTAACATAGCTACACAAGCCAGAATATAAGGATATGCTAAAGTTAGACAGACGAAAGCTAGTATGACTTGTACTACTTTGTATTTCTCTGTATAATGCTTGCCCTGTGTTTTTACTTTTGCAGGTGAGACTTGAAGTTATCGGTAAAAAGGCAAAGAATGCAACTTTTATTTCTGGTACTGAGGCTACAAAGATATCAAAGGAGATTCAAAAAGTGGAGAAGAGAAGAATAGTGAAAAGCACTTTGTGCAATGAGCGGAGCTCTCGGAGCCACTGCATGGTATCAATCCTGAATATATGTTTAACGATGTCTAAATGGAAAGAGTTTCATTTGTTTTCTGTTTCCAGCAAGGATGTGCCTTCATCTTTTACGAAGGATGCTAAATGTTGTTGTAGATGATTATTGATGTTCCAATAGTAGGAGGGCAATTAATTCTTGTCGATATGGCTGGTTCCGAGAATATAGAACAAGCTGGTCAAACTGGCATGGAAGCAAAAATGCAGGTAAAGTTCCACATTTTTTACTTACCTCGCTTCTTTAAAGTTTTTTTCCATATTTCCTATGAACAGTAATTTGAACTGTATGATTTTAGCTCTTGATGCATTTGATACTAATCCGACAATCAAATTACGCAGACTACAAAGATCAATCTGGGAAACAGTGCACTTAAAAGGGTGGTTGAGTCCATTGCTAACGGTGATTCCCACGTGCCATTCCGAGACAACAAGTTAACTATGCTCTTACAGGTACTACATCTTGTGTATCTAACATATCTATGTTGCTTGGATCCTCCAAAAATGCTGCTACCTCAGTATTGAATCATCCAAAAATCAGTAATTTTTTGAGGATCTTACGTGCACCAACATTATTTTGTAAGAAACCAAACGACATAGCCACAAATAGTTTGGGAGTTGTACTAGTCGTTGTAAGAAGTTGATTCAACTATTTTGTGTAGGATTCTTTTGAGGATGACAAGTCCAAAATTCTCATGATACTGTGTGACAGTTCAGATCCTAAAGAGCTCCACAAAACCATCTCTACTTTAGAGTACGGTGGAAAAGCAAAATGCATTGTGATGATAGGCGAATTTACACGCCTATATCAATATATTTTGCCCATATTTTAGCCTAGTTTTGAGAACAAATTATATATTTCATGCACTTTTAGTCCTTTTTCCTATAAATGAGCTAACGAACATGATTAGTAAAGTTTCAGGTATAAATGATGTAAAATTCAGCATTTTATGGCTTACCTGACGCAAAAGAAAGCTCACGAATGAAGGAGAAGGAAGCTGGACGCCTAAAGGACCAAAACTGCTGCATGGAAAATCTGTCCCAGGCTAAAACAACATTTCTGAAGACTTTGGGGACTTACAGACACATAGATGGATTTAGACAATGATACATTAACCTAGTACAATTGGGTTATGTATTTCATTATTTTATTTGGATTATGATAATGTTACCTTAACCTAGTACATTTGGGTTAAGGATTTCAGTAGTCTAGTAGGATTTGGTTATTTATCTCATTAGCTTAGTAGGAGTAGGATATGGGTATTATAAATACCCTATCATGTTAGAGATTTTTATTCATTCACCATTAATCTTACAATCATCTTACACTCTTCAATTCATCTTCTAATCTTTCCATTAATTCTTCTTCTACTCTTCTATCCTTAAATTCCAAAACAAGAGAATCGTTACCAAGCCAAGGAAACACTCCACACGCCTATCACTTGATCTACACGCCATTACTCAATATCGTGATATAATAACAATGTCAATCGTGATCTCCTTTGCATTCATGGGTAACTAAACTTCTCTGTTGGGGTTATGGAAGCCGGATGAGTTACTATCTATTGCTGTGAGTTTGTGAGTTCGTCACACGTATATTGCTTGTATCATTATTCTCTTCATCTTAATCTACATTCTTTGCGGTTGCAAAATGAAAGAATACGCCAGTCTAACATTTAACTTGTTCGAGAGAAAGGTTATTTGTCTGGAAAAGAGATAGTGTCAAGGTAGTAGGACACCCTTTCCTATTAAAAAGCTAGTGCCGTAACTGGACTAACCTCTTGGAGAATTCGTACCATTAGACACTCTTTAAGCTCGAGAGAGTTAAAGTGAAATAGTCCTTGTTGAGGTCGAGAGACGCTTGGATTTACCATCGACTACAATTCTCTATAAGCAATTGCATGTCCAAACTCTACACACTCATAGCCAATAGAGACGTATACCTCAGAAGGTGGACATAACCCCAACGCTTCAATTCTCATTGTTTACAATCTACGTAACAATCTCTCTTTTTACTTTATTAATTTCAGCTTTTGTTTACATTACTTGCACAACAAGAATCCCCCCTTCTTACGAGACTTGCACCAAAAGTTTAGTAATTTTACTTACTTGTTGGCCAAGCTATTCCCTGTGGGATCGATACCCAACCCAGGTTGGGTTCTATATTTCCTAACAACCGCTTTACACTCCCACGAGAGTTGTAGATTGAGCGTTATCAAAAATTGGCGCCGTTGCCGGGGAATACGAGTGTCAATCAAGTTCGTGATAATTACTAGACCCTTTGGTCAAAGATTCTCGTACTTTTACGTTTAGTTTTTGTTTTTGTTTACTGCAGGTTTTTACTTTAGTGCATGCCCCATACTAGAAGTTCTGGTCAACCGTTATTACCAATCAATCCTGAACCACAACGAATTAGAAGAATGGAAGCACAAGCTGAAATCGACAGGATGGCTGCTCAACACGAGCAAGCAAGATTAGCTGTCCTTGCTGCTGCTCAAGTCCAATAACAAAATATTGATAATCCTGGGTGAGCAACAAACCCTGACGATGAGGATTTAGGTGACGACGAGTTAATACACCCAAGGCATGTCGCTGAAACTGCAACACCTGCCAACAGAAGAGGTCGACAAGCTCAGTATAGGTATGATCGCCAACCTTTGCAACCAGCTTTCGACGATGATGATGATGATCATGATGGTGCCGAAGCCACTGGAGCTATAATTCCACCACCATTAGCGCCCGGGGCCAAGTTCAACATCACTAGCACCATGATTCAGTTATTGCAACTCAAGGGATTATTTGGTGGACTAGCAGGCGATGATCCGAATATGCATCTCATCAACTTTATTTCTACATGCAAGTCTTTTGACAATCCTGGTGTTGGTCAGAATGCTATTCGATTACGTTTATTTCTATTGTCTCTGTCTGGGGAGGCAACACTATGGTTGAATGGGCTGACTCCTGATTCAATTACAAATTGGAGGCAATTGAGAGACGCTTTCCTAGAAAGATTCTTTCCGCCATCAAAAAGGGCACAATTGAGAGATGAAATCAGCAACTTTCGTCAGCTTCCCACTGAAGCTCTTCATGAAACATGGGAGAGGTTTAAGACAAAGCTAGCGAGATGCCCAAACCATCATATGACTAATGTTCACCTCATGGAGATATTGTATAGAGCCTTGAATTCAATAACTAAACCAGTGGCAGACAACGCAGCTGGAGGATCTTTCATGGACCTCACCTTTGGTCAAGCAAGTAATATGCTAGATCGCATGACGAAACAAAGTAGAGCTTGGCATACCAGGGATTCTGAGGTAGCAAGCCCCACTTTATCTATTGGCATGACTGCAGACCAAAGAAGAAGAGAAGAAGAACATGATCAAGACATGGCGCACATGAAAACACAAGTGGATCTTCTGACAAAACATTTATTATCAGGGATGACCGAAAAAGTGAAAGCTATGGCGCTAAAAGGAAGAGACGAATCTGATTCTGAAGAGGAAGCCAACTCTTTGAACAATCAGGGGGGTTTTCATGGGAATGCCCAAGGAAACCAAGGTCAGAACTATTATGATAAATCTGGAAGCAAAGACCAAGGTAGTTTGAAGAAAAACAATGAAAAGAGTGGTTTGTACGTTCCCCCTGGTAGACGTGATACCACCACATCTAATTCTGCAAGTATGGAAGACATGATGGCTAAGCTATTGAAAGGAGTGGAAGCAACGAGCGTGGGAGTTACAGAGGTAATTAATGATTTGTCCTCCATGAAGCAATTAGTTGATTCTTATTCCACTTCTATCAAGCAAATAGAGCAGCAATTGAGCCAACTTTTAGTAGCATTCAACCAAAGAAAGGCTGGCACCTTGCCTAGCGATATGGTGCAAAACCCAAGGAATGATGGGTCATGCATGGCCATCACTACCAGAAGTGGTAAGGTGCTGGAAACTTCAGCAAAAGTCAAGCAAGTGGTTGACGAAATTGCGGACATGTACGTTACACCTAGTGACGTTGCAAAAGGAGATGATGCCGCAACAACTACTTCCAACGTCAAGGACGTTACACCTAGTGATGTGCAGCCTGTAAAAATGGAAAAACGGAAGCAAGAGGAGAAGAAAGCCACGGAGAGAACACTTCCATACCCACCACCACCTTTTCCCCAAAGATTGAAGAAGGTGGCGGATGACACTAAGTTCAGCAAATTTATGACTATGTTGAAGCAGCTGACCATTAATGTTCCACTGGTAGAGGCACTTGAACAAATGCCTGGGTATGCGAAGTTTATGAATGATCTTTTGACAAAGAAGAGGGAAGCAAGTTATGAGCTGAAATACGATGTGCATCATTGTAGTACAATTGCTACCCGATCGATAGTTCAGAAGAAGGCCGACCCCGGAGCTTTCACTATTCCTTGCACCGTCGGATCTTTGAACTTTGCCAAAGCATTATGTGACTTAGGAGCCAGCATAAACTTGATTCCATTATCGATCTACAAGAAGTTGGGGTTAGGAGATCCTACACCAACCAATATGAGGCTTGTCATGGCGGATAGGTCGGTAAAACGACCTGTAGGTATTTTATGCGATGTCTTGGTAAAGGTTTCTTCATTTATATTCCCAGCAGACTTTGTCATCTTGGATTGTGAAGCAGATTCTGAGGTTCCCATAATCTTGGGGTGCTCTTTCCTTGCTATAGGAAGTGTGCTCATTGATTTGAGAGCTAATGAGCTTTCATTCCGAATAAATGACGAAGTGGTTCGTTTTGATGTTTGCAAATCAATGAAGCAACCCAAAGATCTGAGTGTATTTTCTGTGGCTGATGTTGTTCTTGATGATGAGAAAGAACGACTTGAAGAAGAGCAAATTCTTGATGATCCTTTGGAGGTTTTGCTCATGAAAGGAGAGATTGAGGATGCTGAAATTTCTGAAGAAGCTATTTGTGCTCTCTCGGGATTAGGGACCTATCGCTATACTCCCAATAAGCTGGATCTTAATCTCAAGAATCGACCCACACCACCAGCTAAGCCATCTATTGAAGAACCACCCACGTTAGAATTGAAGGAGCTGCCAAGTCATTTAAAGTACGCATTCTTAGGAAGCGGAAACACTCTTCCAGTCATAGTGGCAGCCGATTTGGGTGAGCAACAAGTTGCAGCTCTTATTGCGATCTTACACAAGTATATTAGAGCTATTGGATGGACCATTGCAGATATTATTGGTATTCCACATAGGATTTGCACACATAAAATTCAGCTTCAAGGAAAGTGCACACCCACCATTGAACACCAAAGACGTTTAAACCCACCTATGCAAGAAGTGGTGAAGAAGGAGATTATTAAGTAGTTAGACGCAGGAGTTGTATATCCTATTTCTAATAGTACATGGGTAAGTCCTGTACAATGTGTTCCCAAGAAAGGAGGTATGACGGTGGTCACAAATGCGAAGAATGAACTTATTCCACTCAGGCCCGTCACTGGATGGAGAGTATGCATGGACTACCGTAAGCTGAATTCTTGGACGCTTAAAGATCACTTCCCAATGCCATTTATGGACCAAATGCTAGATCGATTAGCGGGGAAAGGATGGTTTTGCTTCTTGGATGGTTATTCAGGCTAGAATCAGATTTGTATTGCACCCGAAGACCAAGAGAAGACAACATTTACATGCCTATATGGTACGTTTGCCTTCAAACGTATGCCATTCGGGTTATGTAATGCACCAGCCATCTTTCAACCTTGTATGATGTCTATTTTCTCTGATATGGTTGAAGACACGTTGGAGGTATTTATGGACGACTTTTCAATTGTTGGTGAGTCTTTTGAAGCATGTTTGTCAAACTTGAGCATGGCATTGCAAAGATGTGTAGAGTTCAACCTTGTGCTGAATTGGGAGAAGTGCCACTTCATGGTAAAAGAAGGAATCGTTCTTGGGCACAAGATCTCTGAAAGAGGAATAGAGGTTGATCACACAAAAATAAAGGTAATTGAGAAGCTACCGCCTCCAATTTCGGTGAAGTGAGTTCGTAGTTTTCTTGGCCATGCTGGGTTCTATCATAGATTCATCAAAGAATTTTCCAAAATTTCTAGTCCATTGTGCAAACTACTGGAGAAAGATGCAAAGTTTGACTTTAATGAAGATTGCTTAAAGGCTTTTGAATGCCTTAAAGGAAAACTCATTGAAGCCCCCATCATGGTAGCACCAGATTGGATTCTCCCATTCGAAGTCATGTGTGATGCTAGTGGCGTAGCCGTTGGTGCTGTTCTTGGACAAAGAAAGGAGAAAATATTTCATCCTATCTACTATGCGAGTAAGGTCTTAAATGATGCTCAAAGGAAATACACTGTTACTGAACAAGAGCTCCTAGCGGTTGTGTATGCGTTTGTGAAGTTTCGTGCCTATCTATTGGGTACTAAGGTGATCGTTCATACAGACCATGCATCTCTTAGGTATCTAATAATGAATAAGGATGCAAAACCAAGGTTGATTCGATGGGTGTTGCTGCTGCAAGAGTTCGATTTTGAGGTCAAAGATAGTAGAGGTTGCGAGAACCAAGTGGCCGATCACCTATCTCGACTTGAGAATGAACATGTGGCGCAACCTGAAATTCAGATTGATGATGCATTCCCTGACGAGGAGATATTAGCAACAACAATAGAGAAATTACCATGGTATGCTGATTTTGCAAATTTTGTGGTGAGTAATGTGCTACCTTCCAATTTATCTTACCATCAAAGGAGGAAGTTTATGCATGACGTTCAGCACTACTATTGGGATGAGCCTTATTTGTTTCGAAGATGCACGGATGGTATCATTCGACGATGTATATCCCATGAAGAAGTGCCCACTATATTAGAAGCATGCCACACTTTGCAAGTTGGAGGACATCATGCAGGCAATCGAACGGCAAGAAAAGTTTTGCAAAGTGGTTATTATTGGCCTTCGATATTCAGAGATACATACGACTATGTTAGAAGGTGTGACCAATGCCAACGTCAAGGTGCTATACACCATGAAATGCCCATGTCCAAAATTCTGGAGGTAGAACTCTTTGATGTGTGGGGTATTGATTTCATGGGTCTATTCGTGAATTCGTTTGGAATGAAATACATCTTGGTTGCGGTGGATTATGTTTCAAAATGGGTTGAAGATGTAGCATTGGCCGACAACGAAGGAAAGCGTGTTGTAGCGTTCTTAAAGAAGAATATCTTCTCTCGCTTTGGAGTACCTCGTACTATCATAAGCGATGGAGGATCTCACTTTTACAACAAGCTATTCAAAGCTGTATTGGCCAAGTATAGTGTCAAGCAACATAAGGTAGCTACGCCTTATCATCCCCAAACTAGTGGACAAGTAGAGGTTTCCAACCGCGAGATCAAGCAAATCCTTGAAAAGACGGTTAATGCAAATAGGAAGGATTGGTCTCGAAAGCTAGATGATGCACTATGGGCGTATAGGACTGCATTCAGAACACCCATTGGTATGTCACCATATTAGCTAGTTTATGGGAAGGCTTGTCATCTACCCATTGAGCTCGAGCACAAGGCATTGTGGGCATTGAAGCAATTGAACTTGAATTGGGATGATGTGAAGAATTTGAGGTTGGAGCAGCTGAACGAACTAGATGAATTCCGTCTTTATGCTTATGAAAGATCAGATTTATACAAGGAGCGGATGAAGAAGTATCATGATCAGCGGATTATTCGACGAAACTTCCAAAAGGGTGATATGGTACTACTCTTTAACTCCAGATTTAAGCGCTTCCCAGGTAAGTTAAAATCGAAGTGGTCTGGTCCATTTAAAGTCATCCACGTCTACTCGTCTGGAGTAGTCGAATTGGAAGTCAATAAGGGTGTTGTCTTCAAAGTGAATGGCCAATGTGTTAAGCCTTATATCGGTCCTCTTGACTCGATGAACAACATGGCCATCACTTATCTCGATGAAGTCTAAGTACTCGAGATTATTACGTCAAGCCATGACAATAAATAAGGCGCTAGATGGGAGGCAACCCATCGTTTTATCATTTTATCGTTTTATCATTTTTCTATCGTTTTAGTACTTTTTTTTGTTTTGATAAATGAGAAAATCCAAAAATAAGAGTCGTGCCATGACCAAAACTAACGCGCTTGGTGGGAGGCAACCCATCGTACTAATCATTTTCATTTGTTTTGAGCAAATATAGGTGCAAGAAGTATTCAACGAGGAGATTGATTTCAACTGACGATTTGGACGCATTGTATGGTAAAGTTGGTAAGATAGGAATGGTGATGCACAAGGCTATGGATTGAGAATTTCTCACGCCAAAAAAGGCTTCGAGGAAGGCTAGGCCTTGGTAAAACTAGGCCACGAACGATGCACAACTTATCCTATAGCCTAAGGTCTCGGAATCTAGTGTGCTATACACTATGCGCCGCCTATTCCTAGGTATGCTTTTGACTATGCGCCGCCTATGCTATGGCATTTGGTCTCAGTATCTCATATGCCATAGACTATGCGGCGCATATGTCTACAAATGCCATAGACTATGCGGCGCATATGTCCCATTATGCCATAGACAATGCGCCGCATATGTCATCGATATGCCAAGCATTATGCGCCGCATATGTGGGATCTTTGTCTCCAAAACCGATTGTAAATGGGTCATAACCCGACCCATTCTCTTCCTATATAAAGGGGACTTAGTTTTATAACACAACCACATTAGAAAATACCCTAAAGGCGCCTCATACTCTTCCAAATCTTCTCACAATTTTCTTCTTTTGCTCTTCCAATTCAGAAAACCATCTCCACAAGCTTCAAGCAAGTAAGTACTCTCTTATTCTTCATTTATTTAGTGTAAGTACTACGTTGCTATGTTGATTATGAATTGCTAAATCGAATAAGATCGTTGGTGATGTTCATGTGTTTGGATTGTTGATATAAAATCATGTGAGTGAACATGTACGTAGGAAATTATTGACTTGTTTCCAACTTGAATATGGTTTCAATAGCATTGTTATGATATTTGCGGAATTATTATGGCTATGAACATGACTTAAGGTTGTTGTTTGGATACTTACATGTTAGACTATCCCGGCCGTCGGGATAAGACTTATAGGGCCTACCGACTTAGGAGGTTGTGATTGTTGTATGAATAACGATTCCATGTGGTAACCCCTATGTAGTAGTGTTGCTATATCTACCATGAAAGTAGTTCAATGGCTGCAAGTAAGTGATGCATTGCTGATTTTCTTGTCGGAATACAATCCTAAAACGTATGTCGACGAAATCTGAGTAAATCGACTACTTTCACCTCACTGATTTGTGTTAACAAAACTAAGTGTGGGGTGGTACCCCTATTGCTTGCTTATAGATTGTATCAAGTGAGATTGTGCTGCAACTAACACTAATTCTAGTCTCAGATACAATGGCACCTAAAGCAAGGCAAGGCAAGGTGAAGGCTACCACGTCCAAAAAGGGCAAGAAGAGAGGTCGAAAAGACCAAGGAGAATCATCCTCAGCACAACTACCCCGCAGAATGTTTGGAATAAAATGGGTTCTTGAGGAAGAAGCCAAAGCCTAGTACAGCAGCAACAAAGAAAGAAAATATGTGCACGTCGACTTGATCAACAAGGAGACCTTATCAAAGAAGGAGCCGCGTATGTTGGCAAAAATAATGGCTTTGAAGCTGGATTTCATCTTCCGCGACATGGGAGAATGCAACCTTGATGTAACAAGAGAATTTTATGCCAACTGGTCGCCGAACACAACAGGAAATGAAGTCAAAATTCGGGGCCAAGTATTACAGTTCACCGCGGATTGGATCAACTCTTTTCTTGGCTTACCTTCGGTCGACACAGCACCATTCAAAGAGCTGTACAGAAGGCCTCCTAATAGAGCAATAAGACACACACTTTGTGGAAGCAGATCAATGGAAAGGTGGGGCAAACATAAAGAAACAGGCCGACACAACACCTTCCCCTATGCTCCACTGAATAGGGAAGCCAGAATCTGGATGCGCATTGTCAACTCATATCTTATTCTTGGGACTCAATACACCAAGATATCAAGAGATAGAGTGTGTTTGGTCTATTCTTTGATGACTAATGTCCCTATCAACTTTGGGGCAATCATTTGATCTACCATGAGGAAGGCCAGACTCCACAAAAGGTCCCACTTCACATTTGGAAATTTGTTGACAGCAGTCTTGCGGAAGGAGGATATCGAAGAGGAACCAGCTGACCACAAACTCCCACATAACCCGAAGAAGGTTGATCTCACCAAGGTCAAAGATGCTGAAACAACTCATGGTGTCAACCTTACTACTGCGGAGAGACATGCTCGTGATGAGAGTTTCTTCCGTCATCTCTATGGCATGACACGATTTACTATGATGAGTGGTGGATGTATTCCAACTGCTGAAGATCTCCAACAGCTGGACCACGACTACCCAATGAACATGCATGCACGGGAGATATGTGGAGTGGGCGTATACTTTGAGGAACCTCTAGATGATGATGTGCCGACTGATGACGATCGACGCTTGCCTGATTCTGATGAGGAGGAGAACTCTGAAGACGACTCTTATGATGATTCAGACGAAGGGGGTATGACCCCCGACATTGAGGAAGAGTCCTACTGACCAGGTTCTTCGTATTTATTTTCCACTGAGGTCAGTGTCTCGTTTAAGTGTGGGGTGGGGGTATCGCATGCTATAATACTTCTCTGTTTGCACCTATGTTTGAGTTGTTTACTTTGTTTTTTTTGTTTTCGTTTTCTTTTTTTTTTTATTTGTCATTTTTTTTAAAAGTTTTTTCAGGAGTCAAATTTTTTCTAGCTTCGCATGAAATTATTTTGATAGGTGGCATGAGATTATAACAAGAGTATGTGTTACAATTGTGACTATTAGACTCTAGTTGTGACTCATTATGTGATATTTTGTGGTTCAATTCCTTCACTTGTTGGGTTGAGAGTCAATATTACTTCCAAACAAGTCGACCATGTGCCTTGTGTGTGTGAGATTAATAGTATCTTCTATGTATGTGGCTGATGATAGAACTTGCCTGGTATGTATGCAAAGCGAAAATAAGGAGTGTAAGTTTAGGATATGATTTAGGCATTTCTTTGGCAACCTATACATGTTTACCTTCAGTTTTACCTACCCATGGATATCATCCTAGTTAACCTTTTTGAGCCTTTAGCCTATTTCTTTGATAACCTTGTATGTAAGCCTAATCCATTTCTTTCAAGACCGTAATTTGATTCAAATTTCTAAGTGCTTTAAAGTGAAAAAGTCATGTGACAACATAAGAGGAAATTGGTTGAGTATAATGCTATAAATTGTAATGGTGCTTGAATATGTTATGGAAAAGAAAGTGCTATCATAAGAGGTATGTTGTGAAAAGAAAAAGGAAAAGAGAGATGAAAAGTGAGTTGTGCATCAAATTGAAAAACAAAAGATGAGAACAAGGGTGGAAGAATAAAAGAAAGAAAAAAAAGTGTCAATAATACAATGTGATGTATTAAAGTGCTTAGGAACTTAGTCACTATTTCTGGCCAAAATAGTTGATCCTACCCGTCCCTTAGCCTACATTACAACCATCAAAAGACCTACTTGATCCTAATCTTAACATTCTGACATTTAGTGGAGTAGTACACTAAGGGCAAGCCTATGGTCATCAGTTGCTACATATGAATTCTTTGTGAGAGTGAGAGCAAGGATATTTTGATACCCATGTTTGAAAAATATGATATACTTGTGAGTGATTATGGGTAATATATTGTGAGACACACATGGTTGATGAGTTTTGGATAGTTGTATATAATTTTACGCACCTTAACGTTTGCATGCGAGATAATCACCATCACGAGTCTATGCTAGAGGTTAAATTGTTTTTACCTATAATCGAAAAGCTACTCTTTGATTGACAATTGTTGTGCTTGCCTTCATAAATATTTTGCGTTGTTGCTGTAAAAACCCTAAGTTGATGATTAGAAGGACATGATATTTTGTTCGAGGATGAACAAAGCTGCAAGTGTGTGGTGTTGATGATAGGCGAATTTACACGCCTATATCAATATATTTTGCCCATATTTTAGCCTAGTTTTGAGAACAAATTATATAATTCATGCACTTTTAGTCCTTTTTCCTATAAATGAGCTAACGAACATGATTAGTAAAGTTTCAGGTATAAATAATGTAAAATTCAGCATTTTATGGCTTACCTGACGCAAAAGAAAGCTCACGAACGAAGGAGAAGGAAGCTGGACGCCTAAAGGACCAAAACTGCTGCATGGAAAATCTGTCCCATGCTAAAACAACATTTCTGAAGACTTTGGGGACTTATAGACACATAGCTGGATTTAGACAATGGTACATTAACCTAGTACAATTGGGTTATGTATTTCATTATTTTATTTGGATTATGATAATGTTACCTTAACCTAGTACATTTGGGTTAAGGATTTCAGTAGTCTAGTAGGATTTGGTTATTTATCTCATTAGCTTAGTAGGAGTAGGATATGGGTATTATAAATACCCTATCATGTTAGAGATTTTTATTCATTCACCATTAATCTTACAATCATCTTACACTCTTCAATTCATCTTCTAATCTTTCCATTAATTCTTCTTCTACTCTTCTATCCTTAAATTCCACAACAAGAGAATCGTTACCAAGCCAAGGAAACACGCCACACGCCTATCACTTGATCTACACGCCATTACTCAATATCGTGATATAATAACAATGTCAATCGTGATCTCCTTCGCATTCATGGGTAACTAAACTTCTCTGTTGGGGTTATGGAAGCCGGATGAGTTACTATCTATTGCTGTGAGTTTGTGAGTTCGTGACACGTATATTGCTTGTATCATTATTCTTTTCATCTTAATCTACATTCTTCGCGGTTGCAAACGCAAGAATACGCCAGTCTAACATTTAACTTGTTCGAGAGAAAGGTTATTTGTCTGGAAAAGAGATAGTGTCAAGGTAGTAGGACACCCTTTCCTATTAAAAAGCTAGTGCCGTAACTAGACTAACCTCTTGGAGAATTCGTACCGTTTGATACGCTTTAAGGTCGAGAGAGTTAAAGTGAAATAGTCCTTGTTGAGGTCGAGAGACGCTTGGATTTACCATCAACTACAATTCTCTATAAGCAATTGCATGTCAAAACTCAACACACTCATAGCCAATAGAGACGTATACCTCAGAAAGTGGACATAACCCCAACGCTTCAATTCTCATTGTTTATAATCTACGTAACAATATCTCTTTTTACTTTATTAATTTCAGCTTTTGTTTATATTACTTGCACAACAAGAATCCCCCTTCTTACGAGACTTGCACCAAAAGTTTAGTAATTTTACTTACTTGTTGGCCAAGCTATTCCCTGTGGGATCGATACCCAACCCAGGTTGGGTTCTATATTTGCTAATGACCGCTTTACACTCCCACGAGAGCTGTAGATTGAGCGTTATCACATTGTCCGTGGCCCTCATACGCCGTTGAAGGAGAAAGGTGCAGAAGATTCTTCGTCAGCGAATATTTTGGGGTCAAGGATTGCGGCAATAGATCAGTTTATCCACAAGCTTCAGATGGAGAATAAGCTCAAAGAGAAAGAGTGTAACGAAGCTAAGAGAAAGTTTATGAAGAAAGAAGAAGAAATTGTTTCGTTAAGGTCTAAACTTGAATTAGCAGTACAAGGAGGAGTGGAGACAACAGAGGAGGATGTCATTGTTAAACTAAACGAGCGAACTCAGATGTTGAAACATGAATTTGAAAAGAAGATACAGCGGTGTCAGAAAATGACAAATGAATTCGTAGAGATGGAAATGAGGAAGATGGAAGATAGAATCTTCCAGCAGTAACAAGAGTTTGAAATGCTTAAAAGGCACTCGAAAGAGATTGAGGCTGAGCTTTGGTGTTCAAGGGTCGTCAATAGATCAACAGAAATGAAAGAGAACAGCTTTGGGAAAAGGCTACTGGAGATTTACTCTGAAGATGCAGGAATGGTGAAATCTATGGATTTGGATAGATCTATTTATATGAACTGTGGAAAGTAGGATGCGGCTGTCGATAAAGTAGAAAGTAACACAGTTCAGGCATTTTTGGGCTATCCTAGCATAAGCGATACAAGAGAAGTTGAAGATCCTTCTATCAATTTGTTGCAACATTTCACCAACTTCTCCAATAGCTTTCCCACCGCATTCTATATGCGCCGCCAACGCCTACTCCGTCGATACCAGATCTACCACTGCCTCCTGCCATTCGTCCTCGCCACTGCCAGCGCCGCACCGCCAATGCCTACTCCGGCGATACCAGATCTACTACTGCCTTCTGCCGTTCATCCTCACCACTGCCAGCGCCGCTCCGCGAGCCCCTCAGCCTCCATCACCATCTCTCTCTCCATTTTCCCCTTTCCGGCGATGAACCAGCACGCCAACGCCGCTCCAACATTGCCACGAGACCCCCTACTCTCCAACCTCCTCTATGAAACAACCGTCGCCGCCCCAGGTCATCTTCGTCGTCCACCCGCCACCAACCTTCTCCGTGCCGTTGATCTTTTTGTCAAAAAAGAGATGAAAAACCCATCCACAGGTTTGCCTAAATATTTATATGTTTGTGTTTACTTTTAATCTCTTTTCCCCTTCTTTAACAGATTTCAAAATCTGAATTAACAATGCATGAATGATTTATGCCATTAGATTCTTTACCAATTTGTGTGCTTATGTTTTAAGACTACCAGATGTGAAAAATCAAAATTTTAATAATGATAAATTTTTTCATAGTTTGCTAATTCCGAATTTTGAAATTATCCATCTTCTTTGAATTAGTTGACAAATTTCTCGGCTCATGATTATAACAAAGAACATTTGACTGTGTATTATATTTTTATGGTTGGATTGATCTTGTGATAATTTGAATAAGATTTTGGTAAAGAACATCTGATTGTGTATCATGTTTCTTGAATTACATCGTGGACTGATTTTTGTATAATTGATGATTTGAATTAGGTACAAAAATAATTAGGGATTATTTTACAAAATTAATTGCTCATAATTTATTTATGGTAAATTGAACAAATTTCTCATCCCTAATTGACCCTAATTGATTATCGATCTCTTAATTGATTAGTGATTGATGCTAACATGTTACTATTAATTTACCTTCCTTCTACGGAATATGCGACAACATGGCACTCACATATATATAAGGTAACTTTCAGTATTATGGGAATCTAGTTTTTAATCATGACAGTCTTGATATTTTTTATTTATTGTATTTGGCCTAAGGAAAAAAATATTGTGAATGAGTTTTACAAATATTGACTTCCCTTTTTAATTGGTATATGACTGATTCAGTAAGAGAAATTCTCTTACTGAGATATTTTTTTACCATTTTTATGTTGGTTTAGTTTAACAATACTCAGCCTATATAAACAATAGTTCACAAGCTCTTAAGTTTTACAATTACTAGTACTACTCTCTTAAACAAAGCATTAGTTACTTTCAATACAAAACGTTATGGAAAACATGTTGCATATTTTGTTGTGTTGGGATTTCTTTCTATTTCTATTTTACTACTGCACTGAAGGAGTGCATGCGACAGATATATTTCAGGGTAAACAGGAAATCAAGAAACCTAAATATGTGCAAATCTTCGTTGAATCTTATTCACATTTGACTGGACTGGAGGATCAAGTTAAGTCTCTTAAGTTGGCTGCTGCACAGTCAGAAATGACTAATAAGGAAAACCTGGGAAAACAATATGCTAAAGTTGCTGAAGAAGCTTTCTCAGGTGATGTTCCTTATTGACTTGTGTTTTTCTTGCAACTTGTGTTTTGAAACTTGGTACTGAATTCTTTTATTCACATCTCTCTGTACAGGTTGGTAGAAGGCTGAGTCAGAAGCCAACACAGTGAAAAATCACCTAGAATTCTTTACTCTTTTAAAGCTTACTGCTGAAGACAGGGCATCACATCTTGATGGTGCACTGAAGTAGTGTATGCGGAAGATAGATCAAGTTAAGTCTCTTGAGGAACAAGTGAGTGTCTTAGAGGATGAAGTCAAGGATTTGAATTAAAAGTTAGCTGCTGCACAGTCAGAAATGACTAATAAGGAAAACCTGGGAAAACAATATGCTAAAGTTGCTGAAGAAGCTGTCTCAGGTGATGTTCCTTATTGACTTGTGTTTTTCTTGCAACAAGTGTTTTGCAACTTGGTACTGAATTCTTGTATTCACATCTCTCTTTACATGCTGGGAGAAGGCTGCCAAACAGTTTGACAAAATGAAGCATGACTTTGAAGCAAAATTAGCTAACCTGGACCAACAGTTACTCAGATTTGCAGCAGAAAATTCTGCACTCTCAAGGTCTTTGCAGGAGCGTTCTAGCATGGTGATATAGGTCAGTGAAGAAAAAGCCCAGGCTGAAGCAGAAATTGAGATGTTGAAGAAAAATATGAGCTTACGATCTGCAGAAGTTGCAAACAAGCAACACCTAGAGGGAGTGAAGAAAATTGCAAAATTGGAAGCAGAGCGTCGGAGATTACGTGGTCTTGTGTGGAAGAAATTGCTTGGGCCTATAGCCTTGGCCCAGATGAAGCTTGACCTAACCACTGATAACTCTCAAACTACAGCTCTCGTAAGAGTGTACGCGATCGTTGTCAAATATAGAACCCAACTGGGTTGGGTGTCGAATCCCACAGAGAATACATGGTCACTAAGTAAGCAAAAATTATTAGACTTTTGGTGAAAGTTCCATAAAAAAGGGGGATTGTAGCATGAGTAACAAAATAATAACGTAAGAACAGAAAATAGCAAAGTAAAAAGAAAGAATGTTTAGTAAGGTTTTTAATCAATGAGAATTGGAAGTTGGGGTTATGTCCACCTTATGAGTTACACGTCTCTATTGGCTATGAGTTATGCGGAAGTCAGACATGTATGTGCTTATAGAGAATTGTATTCTATGGTAAATCCAAGCATCTTTCGACCTAACAAGGGCTATTTCACTTTAACTCTTTTGAGCTTAAAGAGTATCTAATGGTACAAATTCTCCAGGAGGTTAATCCAGTTACGACACTTACTTTTTAACAGGGGTTGGTGCCCTATTACCTTGACATTATCTCTTTTCCAGACATATAACTTTTCTTTCGAACAAGTTAATGCTATACTGGCGTATCCTATATTTTTGCAACCACAATAATTTGCATTAAGATGAAGAGAATAATGATATAAGCACCATACGTGTCAAGAACTCACAAACTCATAGCAATAGATAGTATCTCATAAGGCTTCCATAACCCTAACAGAGAAGTTTATCTACTCATGAGTGCAAGGGAATTCACAATAGTCATTATCATTATACCAAAATAAAGATCTCATGTGTAGTAGGGTTTGGTATGGCTTGTGGCATGAAGACCTTGCAAGTAGCGTTTCTCTTGTTGTGAAAATTCAAGACGAATAGATGAAGAGAAAGTAAATAGGAATTAATTGAAAGCAAATTGTTTAGAGTTGTAGATGAATTAGAATGTGAATGATGAGAAGAATGATGTGTGTTGAATGAGTTGATAATTAAAAAGCTGCAGCAAAATAAGGTATTTATAATACCCATATCCTATTCCTACTAGACTATTGCGTACTTATCCTAATCCTAACAAATTACTGCATCATTATCCTAATCCTAATAGGTTACTGCTGATACCCAAAGTCTTGGAAAATGCTGTTTTTGCCTGGGACAGGTTTCCCATGCGTCACTTTTGGTCCTAGGCGTCCAAGCTCTCCTTCCCTTTTTTCATGAAACTTCCTTTGGCATCCAGTTATCCATAAAATGCTGAAATCTGCATCATTTATACCTGAAAACTTGCTAATCATATTTGATAGCTCACTTACAGGAAA
Source organism: Capsicum baccatum var. pendulum (assembly GCA_030864225.1). Lineage (NCBI taxonomy): Eukaryota > Viridiplantae > Streptophyta > Magnoliopsida > Solanales > Solanaceae > Capsicum > Capsicum baccatum. The sequence continues at coordinate 273,001,204 of CM061561.1, read as the reverse complement.
AAGCACTAAAAGTGCATGAATTATATATTTTGTCCTTAAAACTTAGCTAAAATATGGGTCAATTATAGCACTATAGGCGTGTAAATCCGCCTATCATCAACACCCCACACTTAAAGCTTTGTTCGTCCTTGAACAAAATATCCTGTCCTTCTGACCATGTACTTAGGGTTTCATAGTGACAACACAAAATTTTCATCAAGACAGGCATAGCAATTATTAACAAAGAGTAGTTTTCTGATCACTACTAGAAATGATTCAGCCTTTAACGTAGACTCGTGATGATGGTTAATTCGTATTCACAAGTTAAGGCACAGAGAATCATATACAACTACCCAAAATTCATCAACCATATGTGTCTCACATAAGATTTTACCCATTATCACTCACAAGTACAGTATATTTATCGAAACATGGGTATAGGATTATCCTTGCTCTCTCTCTCACAAGGAATTCATATGTTGTAATTGATGACCATAGGCTTGCCCTTAGTGTAATGCTCCACTAAATATCAGAATTCTAAGTTTAGGATCAAATAGGTCTTCTACAAGTTGTAATGTAGGCTAAGGGATGGGTAGTACTATTTTTGCCAAAAATAGTGACTATGTTCCTAAGCGCTTTAATACATCACATTATGTCGTTTAACACTCTCTTTTAAACAACCTTTCTACTTTATTTTAATCTACCACCCCTTCTCACCTCTTTTGTTTTTCCATTTTAAACATAACTACTTTTTAGTTTTCTTTTCATTTTTCTTTTCATAACACGCCTCTATGATAGCAATTCTTTTTCATAATGAGTTCAAGTACCAATTCACTTTAAAGCACTATTCTCATCCAATTTCCTCTTATTTTGTCACATGACTTTACAATGTTAAAGCACTTAGGAATTTGGATCAAATTATGGTCTTAAAAAAAGTGGATTGGGCTTACATATGAGGCTGTCAAAGAAAATAGGCTAAAGGCTCAAAGGGGGTTATCTAGGATGATGTCCATGGGTAGATAAAATGAAGGTAAACAATCATAGGTTGCCAAAGAAATTCTTAAATCATCTCCTAAACTCACACTCTTTATTTCGCTTTACATACATAGCAGGCAAGTTCTAGCATCAGTCACAAACATAGAATATACTATCATCTCACACACACAAGGCACATGGTCGACTTTATTGGAAGTAGTATAGACTCTTGACCCAACAGATGAAGGAATTGAACCACACAATTATCACATAATGAGTCACTATTAGAGCCTAAACATCTCAATAGTAATGATTTTATCACAGACTCTTTTCGTAATAGCATGCTGCCTATCAGAACAATTTCATGCAAAAACATACTAAAAAAAACTTACTAAAAAAAACAAAACAATCAAACATAAATGAATGCAAATACAGATAAAGAAGGTTATCATGCAATACCAGCACCCCACACTTAGACGGGACACACTGCCCTCAGTGGAAAATAAATAAGAAGAACCTGGTTAGTCGGACTCCTCCTCTATGTCTGGGGTCATATTCCCTTCGTCAGAATCATCATTGGAGTCGTCGTCATCAGAATTCTCCTCCATGTCAGAGTCTGGCATTCTGCGCTCATCATCGGTAGGCACGTCGTCATCAAGAGGTTCCTCAAAGTACATACCTACTCCACATATTTGCCTTGCATGCTCATTCATTGGGTAGTCATAGTCCATCTGTTGGAGCTCTGCAGCAGTTGGAACACGACCTCCGCTCATCATGGTAAACCAAGTCATGCCATAAAGATGGCGAAAGAAACTCTCATCCCGAGCATACCTTTCCGCAGTGGTAAGGTTGACGCCATGCGTGGTTTCAGCATCTTTAACCTTTGTGAGGTCAACCCTCTTTGGATTGTGTGGAAGTTTATGATCAGCTGGTCCCTCTTCGATGTCCTCCTTTCTTAATATTGCAGTCAACAGATTTCCAAAGCTGAAGTGGACCTCTTGTGCAGCGTAGCCTTACGTATTTTAGATCGAATAATTTCCCCAATGTTGATAGGAACATTCGTCATCAACGCGTACACCAAGCACACTCTATCTCATGTAATCTTCATGTACTGGGTCCCTTGAATCAGACAAGAATTGACTATTTGCATCCATATCCGAGCTTCTCTATTCAAGGAAGCATATTGGAAGGTGTTGTGCTGATCGGTGTCCTTGTGTCTGATCCATCATGCCATAGATCTTGTTCCGCACAATGTGTGTCTAATTTTCCTATATGGAGGTCTATTATACAGCCCTTTGAGTGGTGATGGATCAACAGATGGCAAACCCAGAAAGGAGTTGAAGAACTCCGCATTTAGTTGCAGAACTTGGCCCCGAATCTTTACTTCACTCCTTGTGGTTTTCGGTGACCAGTTGGTATAGAATTCACTTGTTAGATCGAGATTACATTCTCCCATGTCTCGGAAGATAAAATCAAGATGTAACACCATTATCTTAGCTAATATACGGGGTTCTTTCTTTGCTAGGCTTTCCTTGTGTATCAACTCCACATGAACATATTTTTTCTCTTTATTGTTCCTATACCACTCCTTTACTTGCTCCTATAGGACCCATTTAATTCCAAACATGCGGCGAGGTATTTGCAGCGAGGAGGATTCTCCTTACTCTTTTCGTCCCCTTTTTTGGCCTTTTTGTGAAGTGGTTGCTTTTTCTTTTCCTTGTCTTGCTTTTGGTGCCATTGTACCTGAGATTAAAATAATAGTCATGTTAGCTTCATCTCGGTGGATACAATCAATAAACAAGAAGTAGTGGCACCACCCGACACATAGTTTGTTTGTATAAGCTAGTGAAGTGAACGATGTCGATTACTCAGATTTCATCGATATACGCTTAGATGTTATGTTCCAACAATATAATCAGTGCAGTCATACTTTTCGTATCATCTTAACTATCCTTTCTCAATTCTATATCATGTAATCTTGGTCATGTTTTCATGCATCACATTGAACAAGACTACTACATAGAGAATGTATCAAATTATGGCATAGAAATAATCATCTCATGTTTGTAGTTAACCATGATTTTTATCTCAATGACCAAGTCATCCGAACATGAAAGCTTTCAAGTTACAAGATTATGCAATTTTCTTGACCATGTCACTTCCGCAAAAGTATGACAGTGTATCAAAATAAAATTAAAGTTGGAAACAAGTCAAGAGCATCCTTACGTTTTCTTTCACTCACTTAGTTTCACCATAACAAATCAACCATATTCAAATCATCAATACTACTTCAAGATTAAACAATTCATTATAGACGTAGTAGTGTAGTACTTACGGAACATAAAAGAAGAACAAAGAAGTACTTACTTGGTTGATGGCCTTGGAAGATGTTCTTGCAACATAAAAGAGCAAAAGGAAAATTTTTGAGAGAATTTGGAGAGGTAGGCGGCGCTTTAGGGTGAAATTGCAATGCATTTTTGTTCTAAGACTAAGTTCTTATTTATAGGGCAATATTGGGTCGGGTTTTGACCCATTTCGAATCGGATTTGGGAACAAAAAGTGACCATAGGCGGCGCCTATTGCTTTGCCTATTTTTGGCATAGGCGGCGCCTTTTGCAAAGCATTATTGAGCATAGGCGGCGCCTATGCTATGGCATTTTTAGGCATAGGCGGCGCCTATGCCATGGCACATGAGATTCAAAGACAAAATGCCTTTGCATATGTGGCGCCTATGCTATGGCATTGTTGAGCATAGGCGGCGCCTATACTATGGCACTCTAGAATCCAAGACCTTAGGCCATAGCATAGGCTTTGCCTTGTTCATGGCCTAGATTTACATAGGTCGTGCCTTGTTCTTTGCCTATATTTTCATAAGCAATGCCTAACCCATAGCCTTTTTCTTCTTCATTCTTAACTTACCACCTTCAACATGCAATACTTCCAAATCAAAATTTGAAACCAATCTTCTCCTTTACACCTCTTGCACCTACATTCACTCAAAAACAACAAAAATGATTAGAACGATGGGTTGCCTCCCATCAAGCGCCTTAGTTTTGGTCATGGCTTGACTCTTCTTTTTGGATTTTTATTTAGTAAAAACAAATGAAAAGGAAACGAAAAAATTACGATGGGTTTCCTCCCATCTAGCGCTTGATTTATTATCGTGGCACGACATAGTTACCTCGAGTACTTAAACTTCGTCGAGATAGATGGTGGATCATTTTCTGAATGGATTCAGACGACAATGAAGCTTACTTGTAGGCATGCAATCTTCTTCGAGATGACCCTTGTACATACATATCCCAGGCGGGATACCAATTATATCATCAATAGTCCAACCCATAGCTCTCTTGTATCTCTTTAGAGCAGAGATGAGAGCCTCTACGTGTTGTTCACTTAAATTATCCTCCACACTCACAGGAAGTGTATCTCCATTTCCCAAGAATGCATACTTTAGATAATTGGGGAGCTCTTTCGATTCTAGCACTGGGGCTATTCAATGGAAGTCTTCGCTGTTTGTGACGGCTGATCCTTAAGATCAAGGTCAGGCTGCTTAGCAGTATGTGAAGAGGACCCTATTTCTGTTAGAGAACACATAGTTTCTTTATGTTCTTGAGCCTCCTCATGCTCAAAATTCAGCAGCTAATCAAATAGTGACTCATCAGTACGCTGCTTTTCTACAGATAATTCTTTGTCATCCTTATAATTAACTGCAGCTACATAGAGCACATCCATATCTTCAGGCTGCTTCATTCCTTTGCATACATCAAAACGGACCACTTCGTTATTCAATCGAAATAAAAGCTCATTAGCTCTCATGTCAATAAGCGCACTTCCAGTTGCGAGGAAAGGGCGTCCTAAGATTATGGGAACTTCATAATCCACCTCGCAATCAAAAATAACAAAGTTTGCAGGAAAGATGAAGGTGGAAATCTTCACCAACACGTCATTTAAGATACCAACAGGTCGTTTTATCGACCTATCTACCATCACGAGCCGCATATTGGTTGGTGTAGGGTCACCCAACCCCAACTTTCTGTAGACGGATAGTGGCATCAAATTGATGCTTGCTCCCAAATCGCACAATGCCTTAGCAAAATTCATAGATCTAACCGTGCAAGGAATAGTGAAAGCACCAGGGTCTGCCTTTTTCTATAATAAGGACCTTGTGGCAATTGCACTGCAATGATGAATATTATCTGCCGGCTCATAGCTTACTGCCCACTTCTTTGTTAAAAGGTCCTTCATGAATTTAGCATACCCATGCATCTATTCCAGCGCCTCAACCAGTGGAACATTAATGGTCAGCTATTTTAACATCGTCATGAATTTATTGAACCTTATATCATCCGCTCTCTTCTTTAATCTTTGAGGAAAAGGAGGTGGTGGAAGGGGAATTGTTTTCTCCACAACTTTCTTTTCATCATGCTTTAGTTCAGAGACCTTTTCAGGTTATGGACGTCGAGGAATGACGTCATGAGCGTCTTTCTTAGCTTCGATGGCGTCATCCCCTTCTATCGCATTACCTACGATATTATCAGCCACTTGCTTGCTTTGGGATGAATTTTCCAGCACCTTACCACTCCTAGTAGCAACATCCATGCATGTTCCATCGTTTTCTTGGGTTTTGCACTGTGTCGCTCGGTAAGGTGCCAGCTTTTCTTTGATTTAATGTGGCTGAAATTGGACTCAATTGTTGTTCCTGCTGTCTTATTGAAGTGGAATGTGAATCAACCAATTGCTTCATTGAGGCCAAGTCATTTATTACCTCAGTTACTCCCGTGCTGGTTGCCTCCACTCCTTTCAACAGTTAGCCATCATATCTTCCATGGACATATTTCCATAACCAGATGTAGTGGCCTCTCGTCGTCCGGGAGGAATATACACGCCACTCCTGTCAGTCTTGTTCTTCCAACTACCTTGATCCCGGTCCTTGTTTCCAGAATTATCATAATAGTTCCGACCTTGGTTTCCTTGGGCATTGCCTCAGAAACCCCCCCTGATTGTTCACGTATTTGGCATCTTCCTCAGAATCGGATTCCTCTCTTCCTTTTGACGCAACTGCTTTGACTTTTTCGGTCTTCCTTGATAGTAGATGCTTTGTAAGAAGATCCACTTGTGTTTTCATGTGCACCAAATATTGATCACGTTCTTCTTCTCTTCTCCTTTGTTTTGCAGCCATGCCTATAGAAAAAGTGGGGCTTGCTACCTCAGAATCTCTGGTATGCCACGCCCTACTTTGCTTCATCATCCAGTCTAGCATATCACTTGCCTGAATAAAGGTGAGGTCCATAAATGATCCTTCAGCCACATTATCCACCACAGGTTTAGTTACTGAATTCAAGGATCTGTATAGTATCTCCATCAAGTGAACATTGGTCATGTGATGGTTTGGGCACCTCATAAGCTTCTTCTTGAATCTCTCCCATGTTTCGTGGAGGGCTTCAGTTGGAAGCTGTCGAAAATTGCTGATTTCATCTCTCAATTGTGCTCTCTTGGATGGCGGAAAGAATCTTTCTAGGAAAGCGTCTTTCAATTGCCTCCAATTAGTGATAGAATCAGGAGTCAACCCGTTCAACCATAGAGTTGCCTCCCCAGAGATAATGGAAATAAGCGCAACCGAATTTCATTCTGTCCAACGCCAGGATTGTCGAATGAATTGCATGTAGAAATAAAGTTGATCAAATACATATTCGGATCATTGCCTGCTAGTCCACCGAATAATCCCTTGAGTTGCAATAACTGAATCATGGTGCTCGTGATGTTGAACTTGGCTCCAGGTGCCAATGGCGGAGGAATAATGGCTCCTGTGGCACCAGCTCCATCAAGATCATCATCATCATCATCGAATGGTATGGCTCGGCGTTCATGCCTAAACCAAGTTTGACGATCTCTTCTGTAGGCTAGTGTCTCCATCTCAGCATCATGCCTAGGGTTTAGTAACTCATCATCACCTAGAAAGAGAAAATAGTACTAATATCAAACGTCATATTTTCAAATCAAAAAATAACAACAACAACAACAACAACGTATTTGGTGTATTCTCATAAAGTGAAATTTTAAGAGGTAAAGTGTACACAATTTATATTAGCGACTCAAGATGAAGTAGAAAGACTGTTTCTGATAGACCCGACTTAGGACATTTTCAGACCAAACAACAATAACATACCTACTGTATTCACATAAAGTGGGATTTAATAGACTCTGACACATTTTCAGACAAAACCAACATATTTTAGTATCAAACGTCATATTTTTAGATCGAAAAATAATAACAACAACAACATATTCAGTGTAATCTCATAAAGTGGAATTTGAGGAGATAAAAGTGTACACAATCTATATTGCCGAATCAAGTTGAAGTAGAGAGACTCTTTACCAAGAAATCATATTTTTTCATCTCTTGTCTATAGAGCGTACGAAGGGGAGCCTTGGAGTAACTAGTAAAATTACTGAATGCAAGTTAAGGCAGCATACAATACACCTTTATAATGAGATCTTTTTCGTTAGCTTTAATGCACCGAACTGAATTTTCTCTTTTTGTCTACAGTGTACTAGTAGTAGTAAAGATAACCACTATCTTGCACAATAAAAGAGAGTTGTATTTACACTTTCCTTCAACATTTTCTTGATTTCACTTTCCAAAAAAGTAACCAAAAAAACTTCAAAAAAGACCCAAACAACAATGGAATAATCAATCAAGAATAAAAAAAATGGACTTACCCACAAAGCCATTTTGCATATTCTCACTTTTTTTGGTTACATTTACCATTCATAAGCTAACCCCACTAGCTAAATCTGATTCAGATTACACTAAGTTAGTGTACAAAGGTTGTGCTAAACAAGATTTGTCAGATCCATCTGGTGTTTACTCACAAGCACTTGATTGGGATTGAGGTGTTGTTGTGGTTGTACTGGGCACTTTAGACATAAGTTGAACCTAAACAGAGAAAAATGGTCAGTGATGATTCATATGGCATACTTCACTTGTTTACGATTGAGGTTTTATGGTTGTAGTATTGAGCACGTTTAAAAAAATGCTCTAGTTTCTCTATAAAACACATTAAATTATCTATGGAAGAAAAAGAGAGAAGTATTGCTTGTTTTATCAAATTATGGTTATCCAAAATTAGCACGTTTAGACATTAGTTGAGCTTAAATGCGGAAACCTGGTCTTCGACTATATCACATTCAACTTGTTTGGGATTTAGGTGTTGTAGTTGTAGTAGTAATATTGAGCACGTTTAAGAAAATTCTCTAGTTTAATCACACAAAATTATCTATAAATTTCCCATTTTCTCACATTATATTTATCCAAAATTGAGCAGGTTTAGACATTAGTTGAGCTTAAACGGGGAAACATGGTTAGTCAGGATTCATTTGGCTGAAACCCAACTTGTTTGGATCGAGGCACTGATATTGTTCTTATTGTATTGAACACATTTAAGTACTGAATTCTATTGATTTATAGTACTTCACTTAATAATTGAACTACCAATGATTTATAGTACTTTACCTAATTCCTTGGTACATATTTTCTCCATTGCGCCATTGATCTTGCCATTATTGATCTGTATGCTTAACATAGCTACACAAGCCAGAATATAAGGATATGCTAAAGTTAAACAGACGAAATCTAGTATGACTTGTACTACTTTGTATTTCTCTGTATAATGCTTGCCCTGTGTTTTTGCTTTTGCAGGTGAGACTTCAAATTATCGGTAAAAAGGTAAAGAATGCAACTTTTATTTTTGGTACTGAGGCTATAAAGATATCAAAGGAGATTCAGAAAGTGGAGAAGAGAAGAATAGTGAAAATCACTTTGGGCAATGAGCGGAGCTCTCGAAGCCACTGCATGGTATCAATCCTGAATATATGTTTAACGATGTCTAAATGGAAAGAGTTTCATTTGTTTTCTGTTTCCAGCAAGGATATGTCTTTATCTTTTACGAAGAAAGCTAAATGTTGTTGCAAATGATTATTGATGTTCCAACAGTAGGAGGGCGACTAATGCTTGTCGATATGGCTAGTTCCGAGAATATATAACAAGCTGGTCAAACTGGCATAGAAGCAAAAATGCAAGTAAAGTTCCACGTTTTTTACTTACCTCGCTTCTTTAAAGTTTTTTCCAGATTTTCTATGAACAGTAATTTGAAATGTATGATTTTAGCTCTTGATGAATTTGATACTAATCCGACAATCCAATTACGCAGACTGCAAAGATCAATCAGGGAAACAGTGCACTTAAAAGGGTGGTTGAGTCCATTGCTAACGGTGATTCCCACGTGCCATTCCGAGACAGCAAGTTAAATATGCTCTTACAGGTACTACATCTTGTGTATATAACATATCTATGTTGCTTGGATCCTCCAAAAATGTTGCTAACTCCGTATTGAATCGTCCAAAAATCAGTAATTTCTGGAGGATCTTACTCGCACCAGCATCATTTTGTAAGGAACCAAGCGACATAGCCACTAACAGTTTGGGAGTTGTACTAGTCATTGTAAGAAGTTGATTCAACTATTTCGTGTAGGATTCTTTTGAGGATGACAAGTCCAAAATTCTCATGATACTGTGTGCCAGTCCAGATCCTAAAGAGCTCCACAAAACCATCTCTACTCTAGAGTACGTTGGAAAAGCAAAATACATTGTCCGTGGCCCTCATACGCCATTGACGGAGAAAGGTGCAGAAGACTCTTCCTCAGCAGTTATTTTGGGGTCAAGGATTGTGGCAATGGATCAGTTTATCCACAAGCTTCAGATGGAGAATAAGCTGAAAGAGAAGGTTGAACATGTATATTTTGTAATCATATGTTAAAATATGTGACTTGTTTTGCTCTACTGGAGTATAAACGTGAAGGTTGAACATGTATATTTTGTAATCATATGTAAAGATATATGACTTGTAATCATATGCAAAAATATATGACTCGTTTTGCTCTACTGGAGTATAAACATGAAGGTTGAACATACATATTTTGTAATCATATGCAAAAATACATGACTTGTTTTGCTCTATTGGAGTTTGAGCATGAAGGTTGAACATGTATATTTTGTAATCATATGCTAAAATATGTTACTTGTTTTGCTCCACTAGAGTATAAACAAGAAGGTTAAACATGTATATTTTGTAATCATATGGTAAAATATATGACTTGTTTTGCTCCACTGGAGTATAAATATGAAGGTTGAACATGTATAATTTGTAATCATATGCTAAAATATGTGACTTGTTTTGCTCTACTGGAGTATAAACATGAAGGTTAAACATGTATATTTTGTAATTATATACTAAAATATGTGACTTGGTTTGCTCTACTGTATTATAAACATGAAGGTTGAACATGTATATTTTGTAATCATATGCTAAAATATGTGACTTGTTTTGCTCTACTGGAGTCTCTTCCTTTTTTATGGGTATTTTGTGTTTGGTATTTATATTGAGGTACGACTAAATAAAAATTCACATACTGAATGACCTATTTTAGGAGCGATGCATCCAACACAGTTTTATTTCCAATTGCCAAAACTCAAATATATCATTTTATATATGACTTCATGACAACTAACGCTCAAGATTCAAGTTCATGATAACACATAGTCAGTGGCTGAGGTAGGATTTTTATTAGGGGGGTCAAAAACAGAAAGCAAAAAAAATAAATTAAAAACCTATCATGAATGGGTCTCAAACCCAAGATCGGCAGGCCCTTTGCGTGAAAGTTTGCACGCCCTTTGCCTCTGAATCAAGTTTTTTGCTTGTGTCAGGGAGGTCAAATTAATATATATACACATAGAAACAAAATTCATACATATATACAATATAATTTTTCGATGAAAGGGGTTTGGATCTGAAGTCCACGTAGCTTCGCCCCTGCATATGGTCCGTTTTAGGTCTAGACCACTCAGTATGAATTTATTCTTTGGATTACATCACATCAAGCTTACGTACATGTAAACTTAAATTCTGTCTTTTAAATTAAAGCTCTTCACTTTTCTTTCTTATTTTAAATGTCAGATTTACCTAAAGCTCTTCACTATTCTATTTCTTTTTTGAAATTATTTTAGTGTTGAAAATGTTACTATAAAAGGTGAATCACTGTACCTAGTGGGGAAATACACAGTAAATAGAAGGTTAAAGTAAGAAAAAGAATGATAGAGGGGAGCGTCATGAGGTAGTCTTTTTTTGTGTGTGAAAAGGAATGAATGAAGGTAAAAGTCATATCAATTATTAACACTGTACAAATGAATAGAATGGAACCACAAGAAAAAATAAGTACAAGTAAATAGAATGGTCATATTTGTAAACAGAATTTAATGGATCTTTGGCAGAATAGGACTTTGTACCTATATGTCATGCCAAAGAGAATTATTCACAAGAATACAACAACATAACAGTAAAATTTCACAAATAAGGTCTGAAGTATACGTGAATCTTACAACTACCTCAATATCAGTCTACATATATAAATGTTTATTTGGTTTGGAATATCACCGGTAAATATGTGGTGGGTTCGATAATATTTTTTCATCATTAACTAAAAGTTTCAAATTTGAACACTAACATTGAGAAAATTGTTGTTGATAGGTATTTTTCGTGAAATAAGACTTGTTTGAAGGAATGTATATTGGTTGGATTACTAAATTTCAAATATTAGAAAGTTAAAGGAATTGACTTATCTTTTTAAGAATCTTTTAAAATATTGAAATATCTACTTGTATAGGTTTCTAAGGTAGATTTTGATATATTTCATAATTCTACAAAATATAGTTGTTATTTTTACAGTTTAGAATGTTTCTAAAGGCTGTAAATATTACATAGCCCATCACTTCTTCCTTTAAAAAAATAAAATTATACGACAAATGTGTTTGTGAAAATATTAAAATTTTATAAATGTTTTATTGGAAGGAATGCTAATTAACCGATAGAATTGTTGGCTCCAAACTAAGGGCAGTGGAGGAGCCACCTTTGATCCTTCGATAAAAAATTATATTATTTTTATATGAGAAAATAATCTCTATGTATATAGAGTAAACATTGAACGTCTTCGACTAATTGTCTAATTCATATGTTTACTTTTAAACCCCATAAGTAAAAACTGATGGAGGGGGTTGGGGGTTGGGGGTTGGTGACTTGGAGTCTACCTTTCCTTATCTTTGTTCTTAATTTAGTAGTAATGTCAACATAATCAAATTTACCAACTAATCAATACTCCTTAAATTTAGAAATCGGAAATGTGTGAAAACAATGACATTTAGGATAAAATCTTTTAGGAGTATTAAGGAGTAGTTAATTTTCTCAATAAAGAAATTATTTTATTTTATCTTTCATTTCTTCTACTTAATAAAGTATGAAAAATCTAATTGTGTTGCTACTTCTTTTCTTAGAAAATAAATAAAAATATAGTTCCAAATCTTATGAACCTTGCTAGTTACAAAACTTCCAAGGATCTTTTTCTTGTTCTCGTTTTTTTTTATCCTTAAAACTTATGATTTATATAACCAAATCTTCAAAATTTAACAAAATCCAAAATATGATCATAAAATCATTATTGGTGGGCTTATATGTATCTAATATTTGTCACGCATTTACAATAAGGAGCTTCTCATTTTAATGATTCCTCATTGCTGCAATTTTTTGTGGTGTGGTCCAATTGTTATAATTAGGTCTAGATCCCAATCATACACATAAGATTATGAACAAAACATGTGTATATACAGAGAGAACCCAGAGGCGGATTCAAAATTTCAAACTTGTGAGTTTTCAATTAAATAAGTAAAACGAAAAAAAAAGAAACCTCCACAATGGTTCAAACTCACGATCAGCAGTAGCATGTCACAGATCTCAGGTGTGATCCTCCTACCACTGATCTATCTCATTACATTGTTATGGGTTCTCACCTGTTAATATTTAATCTATTGAGAATTTTTCTAATGTAATTATAAGTCTTATGATAGCGGGTGGAGGTTCACAAGAACCCCACTCGTTACCGTAGATCCTCCCATGGTAGAAGCATTGTGAACAAATATACAAAAGAGTTGTATTATTATACTGAATCGATCGTACACAATTTTACCTTATATTTCAAGAAGTTATGGTTTCTGTGAGTTGAACTCGTAACTTCATGGTTATGCCAACAACCAGGGATGGAGCCACCTTATGTTTAAGGGTTCATACGAACCTTCTTTGACAAAAACTTTTATTATATATACATGTTGAAAAATTATTTTTATGTATATATAGCTCGTTGAACCCCTCTGACTAGTTCGTATGCTTACTTTTCTTTTTATTTTTAACATCCTTAATAAAAATTTTGACCCCGCTACTAACAACATTTATTGTTTCACGATACTTTCTTCAAATCTTGTCAATATATTATTTTTACATTAGTATTAGGAAAAAGTTAAAAATGCAATGAGGTACAGTAAGTATATTGTGCATTCTGCCAAAGTCAATAAAATATCGTGCATTTTTTTACACGACTCTAAAAAAATATTAACTGGAAAAAATATTTTCAAAATATAACCTTTATTTATATCCTAACATATTTGGTATTTTCTTGAAACAATAACTACTTTTAGTAATAATGATAGATAATTTGAGACAAACGAATATAGTACTACCTCTATCCTCCTTTACTTTTTACTATAGTAAAAAAAATCACTTTTACCATATTATTAAGACCTCGATTCAAGTTGTCCGAACAGTTTTTTACAGACATGCATAACAAGATTGCGTACACTAAATTCTTATTGATTTTTTCTTTCAATTTTGCACATAACAGAAGTTTTAGTATACCCAAAACTCTCTTTTATTTTCAATTCACCTAATAGTTAGTGAGATGAAACAACTTATAATAACGAAGGATGCTCTAGTAAAAATATCAAGTTTTCAGAATATGTCAAGTCAAATATAAATAAAAAAAAATAAACAGAGAAAACATAATATTTGTGGAGCAAACTAAATGCTTAAAAAGAAGCACCACATGTAAATCCTCACTTTTTCCCATAGAAGGATCAAATTGCATTCATGTGTGAGTGACAATTACTAGTGTACTGTATCCATTGCACTATTTTGATACCTTTAATACTTATTTTTATCAACTTGTTGAAAATGACCCTTTTAATTACTTGAAAACGACACATGTGTCCTCCTTATTACACCCTACATTTCCTCAAAATCTAATTTACACCCCCCAAAATAGAATTAATTTTCAGTTTTACACCCTTTTTTATTTAATTTTATGAAAACATTATAATATTTCTATTTAAGATTGAACGGTATTGATATGATTGAATATCAATCAACCAACCAACATCTTAGAATTTATTTTTTAGTATACATGATAAGGCTAAAATAAGGTATTTGTTGGTGCATTACATATTGGGTATTAATTCTTGTGGCTTAGTTTTGTCTCTTAGTTAATGTTTAAATGGGAATAACTAATTAAGTAACCAAAATTTTAGTACTGTATTAATTTGTGTTGACAATTACGAAGATAGGGCTAAATAAGGTATTGCAAACAAATTGAATTTGTTGGTTCATTCCATATAGGGTATTAGTTCTTCTGGTTTAATTAATTATTTGATTCTTAGTTATGTTTAAATGAAGATTATTAAATAAGCAACTTCACCAAATCTAGTTATGAAAATTTACAACATGATTAATGAGGCAAGATACTGTTTTACAACAAAGTAGAAGTGTAGATTAATTAACTAATGGGGATTGTCAAATCATGTTTAGTTAGATTGCTTCATAAAAAAATTATTTGATTACACTCTTTAATTACGCGTGATACTGTTTGCAAATTACACTCTTTAGGATGGTCATTTGTTATCTCCCTTTGTGAACTAATATAAATAGACAGTGTTAGGGTTATTTTTGAGTCATTTGTTACCTCCCTTTATGGCCAATGAAGAAATTTTTCATCAATTTTTGAGGCCTGTACAAATAAAAAGACGTATATTATATATATAAATACGTAATAAAATAAATAAATTTGGGCAATGACGAAAGTTTTATAACGTAAAAGTTTTATGATTCGTATCTTGGCAATATGAGTTAGGACGACTAATAAATCAGCAACCACTTCATATGTCGTATTTAAAATCTAATCTGAGCCCACCTTTTAAAAAATTATATTTTTATACATATAAGCATACAAATATTTTCAATTTATTTTGATAATTATTTATTTGTTACAAACAAGTTTATTTACAAGTGTTTATCCAGGTTGGGAATACTTGACAGGAGTGACATTTAACAAAGAGTTTAAATTTGGTGTTTGCATTTTTTTATATTTTTACACTTGTACAAAATATAAATTATAGTGTAAAATGTATTTTTGGGGCATTGGACGGAAATGGTTTTTACAAATGTTCATCACCTGTTTAGGCAAATATAGGTCGTTAATATTTATATTAAAAAATTAAATTAATTTAGATACTTACTCAATTAATTCATACTTATACATTAAAAGATATTGCATAGATTTTTCTTTAATATAATTTTTCTGATATTTTTTATTTTTCACGCGATTCTCACCAGACTTTAGGCAAATTTAGGTCATTACTAGTTATATTAAAATTGATTTAGATACTTAATCAAATAATTCACTTTTTTACAGTAATGGATATTATGTAGATTTTTTTCTTAAAATAATTTTTCTTTATTCAATTTTGTCTTTACGTACATATTTATATATTTTGCTTATATATATATTTTACGATAGCATACACATTATATTATTTTAATATATATTTTATATTTATATTTGCATGCATTGATTTTGTTTCTTTTTTCTTTTATCTTTTTATAATAAACTTAAGTCTGGCTGGGAACTATATTTGTAGATTCTGAAGGGTGTCTAACCCCTTCCCTTCCCAATAATTTGAATCCTTACCTAGAATCTAAATTGGTTTCTTCATACTCCCTCAGTTTCGAAAAAAATTACCTACTTTGATTTGGCACAAAGTTTAAGAAAATAAAGAATATTTTTGAATCTTGTAGCCTTAAATTAAAGTAGTGTCAAATGTATCAAAATGCCCTTTAATCTTGTGGTCATAAACATGTTATTTGGAAAGTTTAAATTAAAGTATTACCAAAAAATGAAAGGGGTCATTCTTTTTTAAACGAACTAAAAAGGAAAGTAAGTCATTTCTTTTTAAACGGAGGGAGTACTTGTTAAAAAATAATAGGTTTCCTATTTTTTCTTGAAAATTAGGTGGCGACTCTGTTGACACCCAATTTTGACCTACCGATATCACTTTTAGGCTGTTATTATATCAAAATTATTTAATTTTAATTATCAATATTTATAAATATTATTCTTACATTGAGTACATACTGACGTGTCGCATTTATAATGAAAGGAAATGCATTAATTATTTCTTAGCTTTTAGTATCATTGTCATAATTTTCAAACTCAAATTCAGCATTTTATGTAATTTTTATTAATATTTATTAAATTATTTTCCACGTAGTTATGCACATCCACATTTTTGCAAACACAATATCTAGTTTTCCATTATTTAGCATTATGTATTTTATTAAATTATTTATTATTAATTATTATTATTTATTATTTAATTATTATTATTTATTACTTATTATTTAATATTGTTATGTATTATTTAATTATTATTATTATATACTATTATCCCTATTTTAATTTAAATAACAGCCTAATTTAATTTATTTTGCCTAAATTTATTCACCTTTTAACTTAATTTTGTCCAATTTCTTACAATTCTAGCCATTTTTGAAACTCAATTCCAAATTTTCAATTTTTAGATCTCGGTTGTTGATCCTAAACGGATCCAACGACTAAGATCTGATACACCTTTCTTTCCTTTTTAATCCAAAAACATAACCCTAATTCCAAAACTAAAAAACAGTCGCTCTTCTCTCTCTATCTAACCTCTCTCCTTCTCTCTCTATCTAACCTCTCTTTCCCATGGCTGCCGCCGCTGATCGATGGAGCAGCGCCACCAAGACCCCTTTATCTAATAGCTTTCCCGCCGCCCTCTATATGCACCGCCAACGCCTATTCCGGCGATACCAGATCTACCACTGCCTCCTGCCGTTCGTCCTCGCCGCGCCGCCAACGCCTAATTCGGCGATACCAGATCTACCACTGCCTCCTGCCGTTCGTCCTCGCCGCGCCGCCAACGCCTACTACGGCGATACCAGATCTACCACTGCCTCCTGCCGTTCGTCCTCGCTGCTGCCAGCGCCGCGCCACCAGCCCCTCAGCCTCCATCACCATCTCTCTTTCTATTTTCCCCTTTTCAGCGATGAACCAGCACTACAACGCCGCTCTAGACATTCTACTTTTCAATCTTGGTTTCTATCCGAATTAGTTATAGCATTGGTATAGATGGAATTCCTTAATTATCTCTATATGTATTCCAAGATAGCGCCATATGAGCTTATTCTCATACTTTCTTATAGACTTTTGGTGGATCAACTTCAGTTCTTTGAGTTCTCTGTGATGAGATTACATAGACAGAACTCATGAGATTTTTCTTCTGGTTTGGAGTAAATGGCAAGTGTATAATGGTAAAGAAAGGCTATATTTGTATTTGGATTTGGTGGTATAACATATGTCTAAGGTTGGTTTTGGTGAAGATAGGCCTTTTTTTATTTGTGTGGGTATCGAGATAGTATCATTGTGTTATGGTTCAAGACTGCATGCATCAACCTTCTTCGATTCATCTAGAGGCCAGTTGGTGGTTGAAGTTGAGTTTTGACTATTTGGAAATAAAGTAAGAGAGTTAGTTGACAAAGGGATACCTATGGCAAAATCCTCTCCAACCTCCTCCGTGAACCAACCGTCTCCGCTGATAACGCTCAATCTACAGCTCTCGTAGGAGTGTAAAGCGGTCGTTAGCAAATATAGAACCCAACTGGGTTGGGTATCGAACCCACAGGGAATAGCTTGATCAACAAGTAAGCAACGATTACTAGACTTTTAGTGCAAGTCTCGTAAAAAGGGGGGATTGTAATGTGTAACCAAAACAATAAAGTAAAAGCTGAAAATAGCAAAGTAAAAAGAGGAAGAATGTTACATAAGTTGTAAACAATGAGAATTGAGGCGTTGGGGTTATGTCCACCTTCTGAGTTATACGTCTCTATTGGCTATGAGTGTGTTGAATTCAGACATGCATGTGCTTATAGAGAATTGTATTCGATGGTAAATCCAGGCGTCTTTCGACCTATTCGACGATTATTTCACTTTAACTCTTTCGATCATAAAGCATGTCTAACGGTACGAATTCTCCAAGAGGTTAATCCAGTTACGGCACTAACTTTTTAATAGGGGATGGGACCCTATTACCTTGACATTATCTCTTTTCCAGACAGTTAACCTTTCTTTCGAACAAGTTAATGCTATACTGGCGTTATTCTATGCATCTGCATCCACAAGAATTTGCATTAAGATAAAGAGAATAATGATATAAGCAGCATACGTGTCACGAACTCACAAACTCACAATAATAGATAGTATCTCATTCGGCTTCCATAACCCCAATAGAGAGGTTTAGTTACCCATCAGTGCGAAGGAAGTCACAATAAACATGATCATTGTACCCCAATAAAGATTTGCACGTTAGGTGTAAGGGTGAGGATGGCGTGAAGTCCTTTGCAAAGTAACGTCTCTCTTGTTGTGGAATTTAATAGAAGAATAGAAGAAGAATAGAATTAATGGAAGAATTAGAATTGTTGGAATAGTAAGTGAATGAATCTCTCCACTAAGGGTGGAATGTCTTGTAAGGTAGAATGTATCTCTCCACTAAGGGAGGAATGAATAAAAATCTCTAGCATGATAGGGTATTTATAATACCCATATCCTATTCCTACTAAGCTAATGAAATACTTAACCAAATCCTACTAAGCTAATGAAATACTTAACCCAATTGTACTAGGTTAATATATCATTATCCTAATACTAATAAGCTAATGAAATACTTAACCCAATTGTATTAGGTTAATGTATCATTATACTAATCCTAATAAGTTACTGATAGTCCTCAAAGTCTTCAGAAATGTTGTTTTAGCCCGGGACAGATTTTCCATGCATCACTTTTGGTCCTTTAGGCGTCCAAGCTCCCTTTCCTTCCTTCGTGAGCTTTCTTTGGCGTCAAGTTATCCACAAAATGCTGAATTCTGCATCATTTATACCTGAAACTTTGCTAATCATGTTCTTTAGCTCACTTACAGGAAAAAGGACTAAAAGTGCATGAAATATATAATTTGTTCTCAAAACATGGCACAAATATGGGCAAAATATATTGATATAGGCGTGTAAATTCGCCTATCATCAACACCCCACACTTGAAGCTTTGTTCGTCCTCGAACAAAATATCATGTCCCTCTAAACATCAACTTAGGGTTTCAAAGCAACAACACAAAACATTCATCAAGACAAGCACAACAATTATCAACAAAGAGTAGTTTTCCGATCATTAGTAGAAACCATTTAACCTCTAGCATAGACTCGTGATGGTGGTCAACTCATATTCAAAAGTTAAGGCACAAAGAATTATGTACAACTATCCAAAACTTATCAACCATGTGTGTCTCACAATATATTACCCATAGTCACTCACAAGTATAGCATAGTTTTCAAACATGGGTATCAAAATATCCTTGCTCTCGCTCTCACAAAGAATTCGTATGTAGTAACTAATGACCATAGACTTGCCCTTAGTGTAATACTCCACTAAATGTCAGAATGCTAAGATTAGGATCAAATAGGTCTTTTGATGGTTGTAATGTAGGATAAGGGACGGGTAGGACTATTTTGGCCAGCAATAGTGACTAAGTTCCTAAGCACTTTAATACATCACATTGTATCATTGACATTTTTTCTTTCAACCTTTCCTCTTTCTTTTATTCTACCACCCTTGTATCACCCTTGTATCATTGATAGCACTTTCTTTTTCATAACTCATTCAAGCACCACTACAATTTAGAGTATCATACTCACCCAATTTCCTCTTATTTCATCACATGACTTTTTCACTTTAAAGCACTTAGGATTTTGGACCAAATTACGGTCTTGAAAAAAATAGATTAGGCTTACATATGAGGTTCGTCAAAGAAAATAGGCTAAAGGCTCAAAAGGGTTTAACTAGGATGATGTCCATGGGTAGGTAAAACGAAGGTAAACATGTATAGGTTGCCAAAGAAATGCCTAAATCATCTCCTAAACTTACACTCCTTATTTTTGCTTTGCATACATACCAGGCAAGTTCTAGCATCAACCACAAACATAGAATATATAATATCCTCACACACACAAGGCACATGGTCGACTTTATTGGGAGTAGTATAGACTCTTGACCCAACAGATGAGGGAATTGAACAACACAATATCACATAGTGAGTCACAATTAGAGCCTAAACGTCTCAATAGTCATGATTGTAGCACATACTCTTGTTATAATCTCATGCTACCTATTAGAATAATTTCATGTGAAGCTACATTAAAAAAATTTACTAGTAAAAAAACAATACGAGAAAACTAAGCAAACAAACATGAATAAATGCAAATACGGATAGAGAAGTATAGCATGCAAATACCATCACCCCACACTTAGATGGGACACACTGTCCTCAGTGGAAAATAAATAAGAAGAACCTTGTTAGTCGGACTCATTCTCTATGTTTGGGGTCATACCCATTTGCATCGGAATCATCCTCAAAGTCGTCACCCTTAGAAGTTCCTCATAAGTATCCCACTTAATTCTAAGAGTGAGTCGAGGTGTTTGCATCGAGGAGGGTTCTCCTTGCTCTTTTTGTCCTCTTTTCTTGCCTTTTTGTGAAGTGGTAGCCTTATCTTTGCCTTGTCTTTTGGTTCCATTGTACCTGAAATCTCAATAGAGTCATGTTAGCATTATCTCAATGGATACAATCTATGAACAAGCAGTAGGGGTACCACCCCACACTTAGGTTCTTGGCACAAACTAGTGAAGTAAAAGTGGTCGATTACTTTGACTTCATCGACATACGTTTTAGGGGCTAAATTCCGACAAGAAAATCAGAGATGTATCACTTCTTGGAACCTTTGCAATACTTTCGTGTTATGTATAACAAGACTACTACATAGGGATTACATCATGGTATAGTTTCTATCAATAATCTCAACCTCCTATGTCGGTAGGCACTTATAAGTCTTATTCCGATGAACGGGATCTTCTAACATGCAAGTATTCAAGTGACCAGATTATGCAATGTTCATGACTATAGCAATTTCGCAAGTAGTATAACAATGCATTAAAATCAAATTCAAGTCGGAAGTAAGTGAAGATCATCCTTACGTATTCATTCACTCACTTAGTTGTATCACATTAATTCAAGAACATTCACATCACCAATACTTTTTCAAGATTTAGCCTTCCTCGATGCCTATTTTGGCATGAGCAATGCTCAATCCATAGCCTTATGCATCCTTATTCCTAACTTACCACCTTTACCATACAATACGTCCAAATCGTCATTTGAAATCAATCTCCTCGTTGAATACTTCTCGCACCTATATTTGCTCAAAACCAATGAAAACGATTAGTACGATGGGTTGCCTCCCACCAAGCGCTTGATTTATTGTCGCGGCACAACATATCTATATCGATTACTTAGTCTTCATCGAGATAGATAGGGCATCGTTTTTTGAATGGATTCAGACGATGCTGATACTTACTTAAAGGCATGCAATCTTCTTTGAGATGACTCTTGTGCATACATATCCCAAGAGAGATACCAATTATATCATCAATCTTCCTACCCATATCTCTCTTGTACCTCATCAGAGCAGAGATGAGAGCCTCTACATGCTGTTCACATAAATCATCCGCAACACTCTCCGGAAGTGTATTTCCATAACCCAAGAACGTATACCTTAGGTAATTGGGGATCTCTTTTGATTCTAGCATTGGTGGCTCTACAATGGATGTCTTCGCTGTTTGTGAAGGTTGATTTGTAAGATCAAGGTCCAACTTACTAGGAGTATGAGAATAGGACTTATTCCTGTTAGAGCACCCATAAGTTCTTCATAATCTTCATCATCCTTATGCTCAACATTCAGCAGTGCAACAGACAAGGGCTCAACAGTAAGATGTTTCTTTACAGATAATGCTTTCTTATCCTCATAAGCTACGGAGAACACATATATATCGCTGGGTTGCTTCATTGCTTTGCATATATCAAAGCGGACCACTTCGTCATTCAACCAAAACAAAAGCTCATTATCCCTCATGTCAATAAGCACACTTCCAGTTGCAAGGAAAGGACGTCCCACGATTATGGGAACTTCAGAATCCACCTTGAAATCTAGAATAACAAAGTCTGTAGGAAATATGAATGAAGAAACCTTCACCAACACATCATTCAAGATACCCACAGGTCGTTTTACCGACCTATCAGCCATCACGAGCCTCATATTGGTTGGTGTCGGATCGCGTAACCCTAATTTCCTGTAGATGGATAGTGGCATCAAATTGATGCTGGCACCCAGATCGCACAATGGCTTGGAAAAATTCATAGATCCAACAGTGCAAGGAATAGTGAAAGCATCGGGGTCGGCCTTTTTCTGAACTAGCGCTCTTGTAGCAATTGCGCTGCAGTGATGAACATCATCTTTCAACTCATAACTTCCTGCCCTCTTTTTTGTCAAAAGATCCTTCATAAATTTCGCATACCCAGGCATTTGTTCAAGTGCCTCCACCAATGGAACATTAATGGTCAGCTGTTTCAACATAGTCATGAATTTGCTGAACTTCGTGTCATCTGCCACCTTCTTCAATCTTTGAGGAAACGGTGGTGGTGGGTATGGGATTGTTCTCTCTTCGTCTTTCTTCTTCTCTTGCTTCCATTCTTCAGCTTTTTCAGGTTGCAAATTGTGAGGGGTGATGTTATGGACGTCAGGATCAGCTACTGCGGCATCTTCCCCGTTCGCCTTGTCCACTACTTCGTCAACCACTTGCTTGCTTTTTGCTGAAGTTTCCAGCACCTTACCACTTCGGGTAGTAATGGCCATGCATGACCCATAATTCCTTGGGTTTTGCACAGTGTCGCTAGGTAAAGTGCCAGCCTTTCCTTGATTGAGTGCTGCTGAAAGTTGGCTCAATTTGTGCTCTATTTGCTTGATTGAAGTGGAATGAGAATTAACTAATTGCTTCATGGAGGACAAATCATTTATTACCTATGTTACTCCTGCGCTCGTTGCTTCCACTCCTTTCAATAGTTTATCCATCATGTCTTCCATACTTCCAGAACTAGATGTGGTGGCGTCACGTCTTCCAGGTGGGACGTACAAACCACTCTTTTTATTCGTGTTCTTCCAACTACCTTGGTCCTTGTTTCCAAATTTATCATAGTAGTTCCAACCTTGGTTTCCTTGGGTATTGCCTCGGAAACCCCCCTGATTATTCAAGTAGTTAGCTTCTTCCTCAGAGTCAGATTCGTCTCTTTCATGTGATACCACGGCCTTAACTTTTTTGGTCTTTCCTGATAATAAATGCTTTCCATACCATTTGTGTTTTAATGTGCGCCATGTCTTGATCACGTTCTTCTTCTCTTCTCCTTTGTTCAGCAGTCATGCCAATAGATATAGTAGGGCTTGCTACCTCAGAATCCCTGGTATGCCAAGATCTACTTTGCTTCGTCATCCGATCTAGAATATTGCTTGCCTGTACAAAGGTGAGGTCCATAAATAATCCACCTGCTGCATTATCTACCACTGGCTTAGTCACCGAATTCAAAGATCTGTATAATATCCCCATCAAGTGGACATTGGTCATATGGTGATTTGGGCACAGCATAAGCTTTGTCTTGAACCTCTCCCATGTTTCGTGGAGGGCTTCAGTTGGAAGCTGCCGAAAATTTGTGATCTCATCTCTCAACTGTACTCTTTTTGATGGCAGAAAGAATCTTTCTAGGAAAGCGTCTTTCAATTGCCTCCAATTAGTAATAGAATCAGGAGTCAGCCCATTCAACCATAGAGTTGCCTCCCCAGACAGAGACAATGGAAATAAGCGCAGTCGAATTGCATTCTGTCCAACACCAGGATTGTTGAATGACTTGCATATAGAAATAAAGTTGATCAGATGCATATTCGGATCATCGCCTGCTAGTCCACCAAATAATCCCTTGAGTTGCAAAAGCTGAATCATGGTGCTAGTGATATTAAACTTTGCTCCGGGTGCCAATGGCGGAAGAATAATAGCTCCGGTGGCACCAGGTCCGTCCAGATCGTCCTCATCGTCATCAAACGTTATTTGCATAGCTCGGCGTTCAGGTATCAATCGTGCTTGACGATCTCTCCTCTGCATGGGTGCTGCCATCTCAGCAGTATGCCGTGGGTTTAGTAGCTCCTCATCGCCCAGGTCCTCATTATCAGGATTTATTGCATGGCTTGGGTTATCAATATTCTATTGATGCACTTGAGCAGCCATCCTTTCAATTTCACATTGTGCATCCATTGATGCACTGAACAAACCTGAATAAAACAAAAACAAAAACTAAAAGTAAAAGTACGTGAATCTTTGACCAAAGGGTCTAGTAACTATCACAAACTTAATTGACACTTGTATTCCCTGGTAACGGCGCCAATTTTTGATAATGCTCAATCTACAGCTCTCGTAGGAGTGTAAAGCGGTCGTTAGCAAATATAGAACCCAACTGGGTTGGGTATCGATCCCACAGGGAATAGCTTGGTCAACAAGTAAGCAACGATTACTAGACTTTTAGTGCAAGTCTCGTAAAAAGAGGGGATTGTAATGTGTAACCAAAATAATAAAGTAAAAGCTAAAATAGCAAAGTAAAAAGAGGAAGAATGTTAAGTAAGTTGTAAACAATGAGAATTGAGGCGTTGGGGTTATGTCCACCTTCTGAGTTATACGTTTTTATTGGCTATGAGTGTGTTGAATTCAGACATGCATGTGCTTATAGAGAATTGTATTCGATGGTAAATCCAGGTGTCTTTTGACCTATTCGAGGATTATTTCACTTTAACTCTTTCGAGCTTAAAGCATGTCTAACGGTACGAATTCTCCAAGAGGTTAATCCAGTTACGGCACTAACTTTTTAATCGGGGATGGGACCGTATTACCTTGACATTATCTCTTTTCCAGACAGTTAACCTTTCATTCGAACAAGTTAATGCTATACTGGCATTATTCTATGCGTCTGCAGCTACAAGAATTTGCATTAAGATGAAGAGAATAATGATATAAGCAGCATACGTGTCATGAACTCACAAACTCACAATAATAGATAGTATCTCATTCGGCTTCCATAACCCTAACAGAGAGGTTTAGTTACCCATGAGTGCAAAGGAAGTCACAATAAACATGATTATTGTACCCCAATAAAGATTTACACGTTAGGTGTAAGGGTGAGGATGGCGTGAAGTCCTTTGCATAGTAACGTCTCTCTTGTTGTGGAATTTAATAGAAGAATAGAAGAAGAATAGAATTAATGGAAGAATTAGAATTGTTGGAATAGTAAGTGAATGAGTCTCTCCACTAAGGGAAGAATGTCTTGTAAGGTAGAATGTATCTCTCTACTAAGGGAGGAATGAATAAAAATCTCTAGCATGATAGGGTATTTATAATACCCATATCCTATTCCTACTAAGCTAATGAAATACTTAACCAAATCCTACTAAGCTAATGAAATACTTAACCCAATTGTACTAGGTTAATGTATCATTATCCTAATCCTAATAAGCTAATGAAATACTTAACCCAATTGTATTAGGTTAATGTATCATTATCCTAATCCTAATAAGTTACTGCTAGTCCCCAAAGTCTTCAGAAATGCTGTTTTAGCCCGGGACAGATTTTCCATGCATCACTTTTGGTCCTTTAGGCGTCCAAGCTCCCTTTCCTTCCTTTGTGAGCTTTCTTTGGCGTCAAGTTATCCACAAAATGCTGAATTCTGCATCATTTATACCTGAAACTTTGTTAATCATGTTCTTTAGCTCACTTATAGGAAAAAGGACTAAAAGTGCATGAAATATATAATTTGTTCTCAAAACATGGCACAAATATGGGCAAAATATATTGATATAGGTGTGTAAATTCGCCTATCATCAGCCGCCCCAAGTCATCTCCGTCATCCACCCGCCACCCACCTTCTCCGTACCATTGATCCATTTGTCAAAAAAGAGATGAAAAAACCCATCCACAGGTTTCCCTAAATATTTAAATGTTTTTGTTTACTTTAATATCTTTTCCCTTTCTTTAACACATTTCGGAATCTGAATTAACAATGCATGAATGATTTATTTCATCCGATTCTTTGCCATTTTGTGTGCTTATGTTTTAAGACTACCGGATGTGAAAAATCTAAATTTTAATAATGATCAATTTTGTCATAGTTTGCTAATTCCGAATTTTGAAATTATCCATCTTCTTTGAATTAGTTGACAAATTTCTCAGCTATTTGACTGCGTATTATATTTTTATGGTTGGATTGATCTTGTGATAATTTGAATAAGATTTTGGTAAAGAACATCTGATTGTGTATAACGTTTTGTGAATTACATCGTGGACTGATTTTTGTACAATTGATGAATTGAATTAGGTACAAAAATAATTAGGGATTATTTTACAAAATTAATTGCTCATAATTTATTTATGGTAAATTGAAAAAAATTTCTCATCCCTAATTGACCCTATTTGATTATCGATCTCTTAATTGATTAGTGATTGATGCTAATATGATACTATTAATTTACCTTCCTTCTATGGAATATGCGACAACATGGCACTCACCTATATATAAGGTAACTTTCAGTATTATGGGAATCTAGTTTTTAATCATGACAGTCTTGATATTTTTTATTTATTGGATTTGGCCTAAGGAAAAAAATATTGTGAATGACTTTTACAAATATTGACTTTCCTTTTTAATTGGTATATGATTGATTCAGTAATAGAAATTCTCTACTGAGATTTTTTTTACCATTTTTATGTTGGTTTAGTTTTACAATACTCAGCCTATATAAACAATTCTTCAATCTCTTAAGTTCACAAGTTTTTCTTAAGTTTTACAATTACCACTACTACTCTCTTAAACAAAGCATTAGTTACTTTCAATACAAAACGTTATGGAAAACATCTTGCATATTTTGCTGTGTTTTGCTTTCTTTCTATTTCTATTTTACTACTACTTGCAGGTAAGTCCCTCCAGGTCTTTGCAGGAGTGTTCTAGCATGGTGATACAACTCAGTGAAGAAAAAGCCCAAGTTGAAGCAGAAATTGAGATATTGAAGAAAAATATGAGCGTACGGTCTGCAGAAGTTGCAAACAAGCAACACCTGGAGGGAGTGAAGAAAATTGCAAAATTGGAGGCAGAGCGTCGGAGATTAATTGGTCTTGTGTGGAAGAAGTTGCTTGGGCCTACAGCCTTGGCCCAAATGAAGCTTGACCTGACCACCCAAACATATGACGACTTGGAGGGAGTAAAGAAAATTGCAAAATTGGACGCAGAGCGTCAGAGATTACGTGGTCTTGTGTGGATGAAGCTTGACCTGATCGTTTGTTACGTGGTCTTATTTTCTATCAATCATTTGAGGAGCACTTGTTATTTTTATTTTACTGATCGACTGACTCTATCCATCTACTTTATGGAATATCAGAGAAAGGAATGAATTTAGCAGATAATAAAGATAAGTCGAAGCATGCTGAACCTTCTTCATCAAAGGCCAAGTTAATAGACGAACCAAGCTAGATAGTCTTCTATCACTAGATTTATGATAACAATTTTTTTTAAAACTACATATTATATCACACTATCAAAATAAAAATTTAAAAGGAAAATAATTTGGTTAAGTGAAAAGGTGTAATTGGTGGTCTCCACACGTCAATTCCGTGCAGTACTACTCAATGAGAATGCTGCACCCTAATATATCCAATACCCACTAGGCACTAGCCCAAACAGACAAAAAGATCATAATCCCTTTTCTTAAAAAACAATAAAAAAAAATATTGTAAATATAAGCTTACAAATTTGATGTTGAAATCATTGAAGTTTCAATACAAATTACTTTCTTTCTTTAGTTTTAATTTATGTGTCACTTAAATAGATCTAATATAATTTAATTTTATAAGTTAATCAAATTGATTTTCCATAAGTGAGGAGGAGTAAATTTAAATGAATAAGAAATATGGTAAGTAATAGTAGTAAAAACAAGCAAGGGTTGTTTGGTTGTTGGTTATAATTGTGTGCAGTTGTTTGGTTATTTCATTTTCTATAACGTATAAAATATTAGTACAAATTAACTCATGATTTATACATGTTCTATTTAATTGGGAATGTATATTAATAACTAAATATTGTACTTATTTGATATGCAAAGTTTTGTACAATGTAACTAAAAAAATTATGAAATACAAATGTTGGGTATATGAATAAAAATCCTATATTATTAATTGAAAAAAATGAGAAATTATGAAATCAATTTAGTTTAATTTTTATCATTTTGTAATATGTTAATCTATTAGTATTATTTTATCATTGAGTGACTCCAAGCTTCTAACTCTTCAATTTCTTCCCTACCTTAGTTCCCAAACAAAAACTGCCCCATCGACAACCCAAAATCGCGTTGAATGTTCACATCTCCACCTTTGGTTGCCATCTCTATACAACAATTACCAAACCCCAACAACAACAACATACCCAGTATATTCCTACCAAGTATATTCCTACCAAGTGGGGTCTGTGGAGGGTAAATGTAAGCAGTCCATACCACTACCTCAAATGTGAGATAGAGACGTCGTTTCCGACAAACCCCCGGCTCAAAATCAAACAATCTAGATAAGGAATTGCAAAAGAACCGTTCATCGAACCCCCTTCGGCAGAAAATTATACTATTTATACATTACTAAAATCATATTATATGTATATATAATAGATGTCGATCTCCTTTCGATAAGTTTTTCTTCAAATTTTGAACCCCCCCTCCAACATATTAATTGGCCCAATAGAGTTAGCTTGGTTCACAACAGTATTCACTTACTTTCCTTAGTTATCCAAACATAGAAACAATGAAATGACAAGAGTCATGCATTCCCAATAGGAACAAAGATTCTGCAGTTTAAAAATTATAGAATCAGCAACTCAAAGTGTCTGTGCCTTAGCTATATCATATCCTTGGTTGGCGAAACGCGGTTTAACTTCACTAAGCATAGTCTTTTACTTGGAAAATCCAGTGAAAGGTCATTCACTACTTGAGACTAAAGAACATACATCAAAGCAAAAGAACCCAAAAATGTTTCAACATTGTTAATGAAAGCCAGGCGAAACGTGAATCTTTCGTCAAGTCTAAGGAAAAACACCCTACTCAAAGGGACAACAGGAGTTAGACACACCCCAGAAAAAAGTAGAAAAGCAATAAGCTTAACTACCAAAGTCAATGCATAGACAAATCATAATTAGACGAAAGACAGTAAGTTCTAAGCTATTCTACTATTAAATTGGTGTAAACAAGAAAAATAAAGTTTAATCATTCTAAACTAGTGAGGTAGCCTAAACCATGTTATTCTGTAATCCATCTCCAGAAAAGCATCCTTTTATAAGCGAAAACCGCCAAAAACTAAAGAACTTGTTTGCGAGTTAAATTGCCAAGTACCTCGAAAACATGGCCATATTCTAGTCTACCTTTCCATATATAAAATAACTAGTACAACTAAACACCAGCTGTTGGCAACACATACCATACGATGACTGCTATTAGTCTTCACCCCGCTTTACCATGACCAGTTTCAGGAAATACACCATGAGCCAAATTCCACGGTAAGTACTTGTGCGCACTGAACACAATCCCTAGCACCAAGGTCGGATTTGACAAAGTGGGATGTCATCAGACGTTAGTACTCGGGAAATACAGAGGAAAATGATTATGTCATTCTCAATACTTAATACCACTACTTCTATTGCTACCCATATCGTCTACAGCAGCACTACCAACAAGAAGAATCACTAAAACTTCTTTGTCCAACGCAAGTCAAATGGGAAACCAAAAGAATTCATTTTTTTATAGTGAGGAGAAACTACCATCAAGTATCCTGCTTGGGAAGGCACAAACGGGTTACGGAACTATATTCAAAACCGAACAACACGATCAAAAGCTAACTCATATAAGCTTTGACATAACAGGCTACGAGAGGAGATGCATTAGATAGCTAGTAAAAATAACCATACGCAAGCCAAATTAAAACTACAGTTAAACAGAAAATATTACGAAATAGGCAATACTACTGACAATTACTTATTGTAAACTAGAATAAGAACTGCAAAAGACTAAATTTCAAGCAATCCAACCAATCCCATTTAGCGTGTAATGCTTGCAAGGGTAAACTATATGTGGAACAAAACCAGTAGCGTGAAAGTGAAGTTCCGCTCCATCAATAGGTAAGTTCTCAGATGAAATCAAGCACTATGATCAGTGTTGTTAAGCCTGCCGACTAGGAGCACCACCATAGCCACCACCATATCCAATTTGGCCACCATGAGGTCCATTTTGCTGAGCACCATAATTACCCGAACCTTGTGAATTTCCACTAGTATCGCCATAGCCACTGCCCAGGTAACCCCCACCACCTGATTGCATGTCTCCCGATGCACCACTTCTACCAACTGGATTTCCATAAGCACCATCGCCTCCACCATATACACCATAGCCATAACCTTGATTTCCATAACCCGTGGCTCCAGCTGGAGACTGACCAACAGCAGATCCTCTATTAGCAGGTCCACCTCCACCACCAGCACTTGAAGCACCCCATGATGCATTACCATAGCCCATGTTCCCATATCTAGAAGGACCCTGAGAACCCCACGAGCTTCTCGATCCACCAGCTTAAACGCTACCATAACCAGCACCAGGCACATTTGGATTCCCGAAGGCTGCAGCAACTGCTGGACCACCATATCCAGGATTGACAGCCCCATAGCCAGGATTGGCTCCACCGTAACTTCCAGAAGAACCATAACCCATGCCATTGTTGGACGATCCATAACCATAACCCGATGTACCATATCCGGAGGAACCATAAGGTGGATAGCCACCTACAGAGTTTTGTGACTACATATATCTGTTGGTATCCATTCTGTCATAAGAACTGGGATTGTCACCAGATGCACCATACCCCTGGTAACTTCCACCACCCATACCACTACCACCATTGCCCGTGGAGCGACCACCAAAATCACCAAAACTACCATCTCTTGGAAGAGCACGCTTTACGTCCACTTGTTTCCCACTGAGATCATGAAATGTCTTGTGTACTAAACTTCTGTTCAACCTGCAAGCGTCTTACTTATGACATCCTGAAAGTATATATGGAAGAACAGGTCTCGAAAACTTAACAGATGTACAAATGATTTAAAATTCTTAAACAGAAGCACCTTTACCCAAGCGATGACACTATTACACAAGAACACTGAATTTAAAAGACACTGAACTCTAGTAAAAATATCAAGTTTTCAAATATAAATAAATAAAAATAAACGGAGAAAACATAATATTTGTGGACTAAAATAAATGCTTACAAAGAAACACCACATGTAAATCCTCACTTTTTCCCATAGAAGGATCAAATTACATTCATGTGTGAGTGACAATTACTAGTGTACTGTATCCATTGCACATGTTTAATACTTATTTTTATCAACTTGTCGAAAATGACCCTTTTAATTACTTGAAAATGACACATGTGTCCTCTTTATTACACCCTACATTTCCTCAAAATCTAATTTACACCCTCCCCCCCCCCAAAATAGAATTAATTTTCTGTTATACACCCTTTTTTATTTAATTTTATGAAAACATTATAATATTTATATTTAAGATTGAACGGTATTGATATGATTGAATATCAATTAAGAAACCAACATTTTAGAATTTATTTTTTAGTATACATGATAAGGCTAAAATAAGGTATTTGTGGGTGCATTACATATTGGGTATTAATTCTTGTGGTTTAGTTTTGTCTCTTAGTTAATGTTTAAATGGTATTAACTAATTAAGCAACCAAAATTTTAGTACTATATTAATTTGTGTTGACAATTACGAAGATAGGGCTAAATAAGGTATTGCAAACAAATTTAATTTATTGGTGCATTGTATATAGGGTATTAGTTCTTCTGGTTTAATTAATTATTTGATTCTTAGTTATGTTTAAATGAAGATTATTAAATAAGCAACTTCACCAAATCTAGTTATGAAAATTTACAACATGATTAATGAGGCAAGATACTATTTTACAACAAAGTGAAAGTGTAGATTAATTAAATAATGCAGATTGTCAAATCATGTTTAGTTAGATTGCTTCATAAAAAAATTATTTGATTACACTCTTTAATTACGCGTGATACTGTATGCAAATTACACTCTTTAGGATGGTCATTTGTTATCTCCCTTTGTGGACTAATATAAATAGACAGTGTTAAGGTTATTTTTGAGTCATTTGTTATCTCCCTTTTTGGCCAATGAAGAAATTTTTCATCAATTTTTGAGGCCTATACAAATAAAAAAACGTATATTATATATATAAATACGTAATAAAATAAATAAATTTGGGTAATGACGAAATTTTTATAACGTAAAAGTTTTATGATTCGTATCTTGGCAACACGAGTTAGGACGACTAATAAATCAGCAACCACTTCGTATGTCGTATTTAAAATCTAATCTGAGCCCACCTTTTAAAAAATTATATATTTTTATACATATAAGCACACAAATATTTTCAATTTATTTTGATAATTATTTATTTGTTACAAACATTTTTATTTACAAGAGTTTATCCAGGTTGGGAATACTTGACGGGAGTGACATTTAACGAAGAGTTTAAATTTTGTGTTTGCATTTTTTAAATTTTTACACTTGTATAGAATATAAATTATAGTGTAAAATTTATTTTTGGGGCATTGGACGGAAATGCTTTTTACAAATGTGCATCACGTGTTTAGGCAAATATAGGTCGTTAATATTTATATTAAAAAATTAAATTAATTTAGATACTTACTCAATTAATTCACTTATACATTGAAAGATATTGCATAGATTTTTCTTTAATATAATTTTTCTGATATTTTTTATTTTTCACGTGATTCTCATCACACTTTAGGCAAATTTAGGTCAATACTAGTTATAGTAAAATTGATTTAGATACTTAATCTAATAATTCACTTTTTTACATTAATGGATATTATGTAGATTTTTTTTTCTTAAAATAATTTTTCTTTATTCAATTTTGTCTTTACGTACATATTTATATATTTTGCTTATATATATATATATATATTTTACGATAGCATACGCGTTATATTATTTTAACATATATGTTATAGTTGTATTTGCATGCATTGTTTTTTTTCTTTTTTCTTTTTTCTTTTTATAATAAACTTAAGTCTGGCCGGGAACTATATTTGTAGATTCTGAAGGGTGTCTAACCCCTTCACTTCACAATAATTTGAATCCTTACCTAGAATCTAAATTGGTTTCGTCATACTCCCTCCGTTTCGAAAAGAATTACCTACTTTGATTTTGCACAAAGTTTAAGAAAATAAAGAAAAATTTTCAATCTTGTAGCCTTAAATTAAAGTAGTGTCAAATGTATCAAAATGCCCTTTAATCTTGTGGTCATAAACATGCCATTTGGAAAGTTTAAATTAAAGTATTGCCAAAAAATGAAAAGGGTCATTCCTTTTTAAACGAACTAAAAAGGAAAGTAAGTCATTTCTTTTTAAACGGAGGGAGTACTGGTTAATAACTAAATAGGTTTCCTATTTTTTCTTGAAAATTAGGTGGCGACTCTGTTGACACCCAATTTTGACCTCCAGATATCACTTTTAGGTTGTAATTATATCAAAATTATTTAATTTTAATTATCAATATTTTTAAATATTATTCTTACATTGAGTACAGACTAACGTATCGCATTTATAATTAAAGGAAACGCATAAATTAATTCTTAGCTTTTAGTATCATTGTCATAATTTTTAAACTCAAATTCAGCATTTTATGTAATTTTTATTAATATTTATTAAATTATTTTCCACGTAGTTATGCACATCCACATTTTTAAAAACATAATATCTAGTTTTCCAATATTTAGCATTATTTATTTTATTAAATTATTTATTATTAATTATTATTATTTATTATTTAATTATTATTGTTTATTACTTATTATTTAATATTTTTATGTATTATTTAATTATTATTATATACTATTATCCCTATTTTAATTTAAATAACAACCTATTTTAATTTTTTTTGCCTACATTTATTCACCTTTTAACTTAATTTTGTCCAATTTCTTACAATTCTAGCCATTTTTGAAACTCAATTCCAAATTTTCAATTTTTAGATCTCAGTCGTTGATCCTAAATGGATCCAACGACTGAGATCTGATACACATTTCCTTCCTTTTTAATCCAAAAACCTAACCCTAATTTCAAAACCAAACAACAACCGCTCTTCTCTATCTATCGAACCTCTCTCCTTCTCTCTCTATCTAACCTCTCTTTCCCATGGCTGCCGCCACTGATCGGTGGAGCAGTGCCACCGAGACCCCCTTCTCCAATAGCTTTCCCACCGCGCTCTATATGTGCCGCCAACGCCTACTCCGGCGATACCAGATCTACCACTGCCTCCTGCCGTTCATCCTCGCCGCTACCAGTGCCGTGCCGCCAACGCCTACTTTGGCGATACCAGATCTACCACTGCCTCCTGCCATTCGTCCTTGCCGCTTCTAGTGCCGCGCCGCCAGCCCCTCAGCCTCCATCACAATCTCTCCCTCCATTTTCCCCTTTTTGGTGATGAACCAGCACGCCAATGCCGCTCCAACATTGCCACAAGATCCCCCTACTCTCCAACCTCCTCCGTGAACCAACCGTCGCCACCCCAGGTTATCTCCGTCGTCCACCCGCCACCAACCTTCTCCGTGTCGTTGATCTGTTTGTCAAAAAAGAGATAAAAAAACCCATCCACAGGTTTCCCTAAATATTTAAATGTTTTTTT
The DNA here is from genome assembly GCA_030864225.1 of Capsicum baccatum var. pendulum. Lineage (NCBI taxonomy): Eukaryota > Viridiplantae > Streptophyta > Magnoliopsida > Solanales > Solanaceae > Capsicum > Capsicum baccatum. Next base: position 272,966,213 of record CM061561.1, on the reverse strand, counting down.
TACTTTAAATATCTTTTCCCTTTCTTTAACAGATTTTGGAATCTGAATTAACAATGCATGAATGATTTATTTCATCCGATTCTTTGCCATTTTGTGTGCTTATGTTTTAAGACTACCAGATGCGAAAAATCTAAATTTTAATAATGATCAATTTTGTCATTGTTTGCAAATTCCGAATTTTGAAATTATGCATCTTCTTTGAATTAGTTGAAAAATTTCTCGGCTCGTGATTAAAACGGAGAACATTTGACTGCGTATTATATTTTTATGGTTGGATTGATCTTGTGATAATTTGAATAAGATTTTGGTAAAGAATATCTGATTGTGTATAACGTTTCTTGAATTACATCGTGGACTGATTTTTGTATAACTGATGATTTGAATTCGGTACAAAAATAATTAGGGATTATTTTACAAAATTAATTGCTCATAATTTACTTATGGTAAATTGAACAAATTTTCTCATCCCTAATTGACTCTAATTGATTATCGATCTCTTAATTGATTAGTGATTGATGCTAACATGTTACTATTAATTTACCTTCCTTCTACGGAATATGCGACAACATGGCACTCACCTATATATAAGGTAACTTTTAGTATTATGGGAATCTAGTTTTTAATCATGACGGTCTTGATATTTTTTATTTATTGGATTTGGCCAAAGGAAAACAATATTGTGAATGACTTTTACAAATATTGACTTTCCTTTTTAATTGGTATATGATTGATTCAGTAAGAGAAATTCTTTTACTGAGATATTTTTTACCATTTTTATGTTGGTTTAGTTTTACAATACTCAGCCTATATAAACAATAGTTCACAAGCTCTTCAGTTCACAAGTTCTTCTTAAGTTCTACAATTACCACTACTACTCTCTTAAACAAAGCATTAGTTACTTTCAAAATAAAAAGTTATGGAAAACATGTTGCATATTTTGCTGTGTTGGGCTTTCTTTCTATTTCTATTTTACTACCACTTGCAGGTAAGTCCCTCAAGGTCTTTGCAGGAGTGGTCTAGCATGGTGATACAACTCAGTGAAGAAAAAGCCAAAGCTGAAGCAGAAATTGAGATGTTGAAGAAAAATATGAGCGTACGGTCTGCAGAAATTGCAAACAAGCAACACCTGGAGGGAGTGAAGAAAATTGTAAAATTGGAAGCAGAGCGTAGGAGTTTACGTGGTCTTGTGTCGAAGAAGTTTCTTGGGCCTACAGCCTTGGACCAGATGAAGCTTGACCTGACCACCCAAACATATGACCTGGAGATTGCAAAATTGGACACACAGCGTCAGAGATTATGTGGTCTTGTGTGGAAGAAGTTGCTTGGGCCTACAGCCTTGGCCCAGATGAAGCTTGACCTGACCACCCAAACAACACATGTGGAGCTTCGACCCCAATTACAATCCAAAAGTTACAATATACTACCTATTTTTTTTGTTTGTTGTTGTTTTCAGTCACTGTGTTCGATGTTGTATTAAATTTAAAGTATATAAGATAAATGCATGGAATAGTTGTCTTATTTTCTATCAATCATTTCAGGAGCACTTGTTATTTTTTTTAACTGATCGACTGACTCTATCCATCTACTTTATGAAATATCAGAGAAAGGAATGAATTTAGTGGATAATAAAGATAAGTCGAAGCATGCCGAACCTTCTTCTTCAAAGGCCAAGTTAATAGACGAACCAAGCTAGATAGTCTTCTATCACTAGATTTATGATAACAATTTTTTTTAAAACTACATATTATATCACACTATCAAAACTATATATTATATCACACTACATATTATATCACACTATTTATGAACCATTTTCATCGTTGGAAAATAAGCTCCCGTTAATTCTATAGTCACATGGCATAGAGGGTCACTGAGAACAAGATGATCCTTAGGTGAAATGGTTGTTTGTATACGCTTGTGAACACATGATCTTATGCTCGAATATGTGACTTGTTTTTCTCTACTGGAGTATAAACAATGAAGGTTGAACATGTATATATTTTATAATCATATGCTAAAATATGCGACTTGTTTTGCTCTACCGGAGTGTATGAACATGAATCTTGAACATGTATATTTTGCGATCATATGCTAAAATATGTGACTTATTTTGCTCCACTAAAGTATAAACATGAAGGTTGGACATGTATATTTTGTAATCATATGCTAAAATATATGACTTGTTTTGCTCCATCAGAGTACAAACATGAAGTTTGAACATGTATATTTAGTAATCAAATTCTAAAACATGCTAAAACATGTATATTTCTCTACCCAGTATATTCCCACCAAGTCGGAATGATAGTCTCTATTATTCAGACGGTTTATGCCATCCTAGAATACCATAAACCCCCTTCTAGTGAACAATTTGTCAATTGTACAATTCATTTTAGTGAACAATCTGTCACTTGCACAATTCTTTAATATTTTGAATTAATAATTGTATAGAGATTTTACGTTTTCGGTGATCTATGCCTCATTTGTAATGGTGACCTTTTGAAAATCAATTTAGTTTAATTTTTATCATTTTGTAATATGTTAATCTATTAGTATTATTTTATCATTGAGTGACTCCAAGCTTCTAACTCTTCACTTTCTTCCCTACCTTAGTTCCCAAACAAAAACTGCCCCATCGACAACCCAAAATCGCGCTGAATGTTCACATCTCCACCTTTGGTTGCCATCTCTATAAAACAATCATCGAACCCCAACAAGAACAACATACCCAGTATATTCCCACCAAGTATATTCCCACTAAGTGGGGTCTGGGGAGGGTAAGTGTAAGCAGTCCACACCACTACCTCAAATGTGAGATAGAGACGTTGTTTCCGACAAACCCCCAGCTCAAAATCAAACAATATAGATAAGGAATTGCAAAATAACCATTCACCGAACCCCCTTCGGCGGAAAATTATACTATTTATACATTACTAAAATCATATTATATGTATATATAATAGATGTCGAGCTCTTTTCGATAAGTCTTTCTTCAAATTTTGAACCCCCTCTCCAACATATTAATTGGCCCAATAGAGTTAGCTTGGTTCACAACAGTATTCACTTACTTTCCTTAGTTATCCAAACATAGAAACAATGAAATGATAAGAGTCATGCATTCCCAATAGAAACAAAGATTCTGCAGTTTAACAATTATAGAATCAACAACTCAAAGTGTCTGTGCCTTAGCAATATCATATCCTTGGTTGGAGAAACGTGGTAGAACTTAACTAAGCATTGTCTTTTACTTGGAAAATCCAGTGAAAGGTCATTCACTACTTGAGACTAAAGAACATACATCAAAGCAAAAGAACCCAAAAATGTTTCAGCATTGTTAATGAAAGCCAGGCGAAACGTGAATCTTTCGTCAAGTCTAAGGAAAAACACCCTACTCAAAGGGACAATAGGAGTTAGAGACACCACAGAAAAAAGTAGAAAAGCAATAAGCTCAACTACCACTATCAGTGCACAGACAAATCCTAATTAGACGAAAGACAGTAAGTAAGTTCTAAGCTATTCTACTGTTAAATTGGTGTAAACAAGAAAAATAAAGTTTAATCATTCTAAACTAGTGAGGTAGCCTAAACCATGTTATTCTATAATCCATCTCCAGAAAAGCATCCTTTTATTAGCGAAAACCACCAAAAACTAAAGAACTTGTTTGCGTGTTAAATTGCCAAGTACCTCGAAAACATGGCCATATTCTAGTCTACCTTTCCATATACAAAATCACTAGTACAACTAAACACCAGTTGTTGGCAACACATACCATACAATGACTGTTGTTAGTGTCACCCCGCTTCACCATCACCAGTTTCATAAAATTCACCATGAGCCAAATTCCACGGTAAGTACTTGTGCGCACTGAACACAATCCCTAGCACGAAGGTCGGATTAAATAGAGTGGGATGTCAGCAGACGTTAGTACTCGAGCATCTCCTCCTGTGCAACACAAGGTCAAATACAGAGGAAAATGATTATGTCATTCTCAAAACTTAACTACCACAACTGCTATTGCTACCCATATCGGCTACAGCAACACTACCAACAAGAAGCATCACAAAAACTTCTTTGTCCAACGCAAGTCAAATGGGAAACCAAAAGAATTCATTTTTTTTATAGTGAGGAGAAACTAGCATCAAGTATCCTGCTTGGGAAGGCACAAACGGGTTACGGAACTATATTCAAAACCGAACAACACAATCAAAAGCTAACTCACATAAGCTTTAACCTAACAGGCTACGAGAGGAGATACATTAGATAGCTAGTAAAAATAACCATACGCAAGCCAAATTAAAATGACAGTTAAACAGAAAATATTATGAAATAGGTAATACTACTGACATTACTTATAGTAAACTAGAATAAGAACTGCAAAAAACTAAAATTCAAGCAATCCAAACAACCCCATTGAGCGCGTAATGCTTGCAAGAGTAAAATATATGTGGAACGAAACCAGCAGCGTGAAAGTAAAGTTCCCCTCCAGCAATAGGTAAGTTCTCAGATGAAATCAAGTACTGTGATCAGTGTTGTTGAGCCTGCCGATTTGGAGCACCACCATAGCCACCACCATATCCTACTTGGCCACCAAGAGGTCCATTTTGCTGAGCACCATAATTACCCAAACCTTGTTAATTTCCACTAGCATCGCCATAGCCACTGCCCATGTAACCCCCACCACCTGATTGTATATCTCCCGATGCACCACCTCCACCAAATGGATTTCCATAAGCACCATCACCTCCACCATATCCACCATAGCCATAACCTTGATTTTCATAACCCGTGGCTCCAGCTGGAGACTGAACAACAGCAGATCCTCTATTAGCAGGTCCACCTCCACCACCAGCGCTTGAAGCACCCCATGATGCATTACCATAGCCCATGTTCCCATATCCAGAAGGACCCTGAGAGCCCCACGAGCTTCTCGATCTACCAGCTTGACCGCTACCATAACTAGCACCAGGTACATTTGCATTTCCGAAGGCTGCAACAACTGCTGGACTACAAAATCCAGGATTGACAGCCCCATAGCCAGGATTGGCTCCACCGTAACTTCCATAAACACCATAACCCATGCCATTGTTGGACGATCCATTACCCTAACCCGGTGTACCATATCCGGAGGAACCATAAGGTGGATAGCCACCTATAGTGTTTTGTGACTGCATGTATCTGTTGGTATCCATTCTGTCATAAGAACTGGGATTGTCACCAGATGCACCATACCCCTGGTAACTTCCACCACCCATACCACTACTACCGTTGCCCGTGGAACGACAACTAAAACCACCAGAACTACCATCTCTTGGAAGAGCACGCTTTACTTCCACTTGTTTCCCACTGAGATCATGAAATGTCTTATGTACTAAACTTCTGTTGAACCTGCAAGCATCTTACTTACGACATCCTGAAACTATATATGGAACAATAGGTCTGGAAAACCCAACAGATGTACAAATGATTTAAAATTCTTAAATAGAAGCACCTTTACCCAAGCGATGGCACTATTACACAAGAACACTGAACTTAAAAGACACGTTCATTTAAGACATCACCACAGGAAGTTTCCATTTGGTGTGCAACTAGCAACGAAGGGATCATTCAAGTTTCAAATACTCTATTAAGTCATTAAAATGTTTAGGGCAAACAATGCTCTAAATTAGAAGAAGGCGCACCATTAAACTAAAATAAACCACCATCATAGTGTTTTAATCAGTTACCTACCTACCTTCACCACTACAGAACTCATTGTGAATAAACCATTACCTATTGTCGTTAACACTACAAAAGAGGACATTAGACTAAAATAAAACTGTCTGCACACTATCAACAGAAAGAAGAAAAACATGACTCTATCACAAATAAGGTCTGAAGTATACGTGAATCTTACCACTACCTCAATATCTGTCGACATATATAAATATTTATTTGGTTTGGAATATCACCGGTAAATATGTGGTGGGTTCGATAATATTTTTTCATCATTAACTAAAAGTTTCAAATTTGAACACTAACATTGAGAAAATTGTTGTTGATAGGTATTTTGCGTGAAATAAGACTTGATTGAAGGAATGTATATTGGTTGGATTACTAAATTTCGAATATTAGAAAGTTAAAGAAATTGACTTATCTTTTTAAGAATCTTTTAAAATATTGAAATATCTACTTGTATAGGTTTCTAAGGTAGATTTTGATATATTTCATAATTCTACAAAATATAGTTGTTATTTTTACAATTTAGAATGTTTCTAAAGGTTGTAAATATTACATAGCCCATCACTTCTTCCTTTAAAAAAATAAAATTATACGATAAATATGTTTGTAAAAATATTAAAATTGTATAAATGTTTTATTGGAAGGAATGTTGATTAACCGATAGAATTGTAATTTTATAATATTATGCGTTCTGCAAAAGTAAATAAAATATCATGCATTTTTTTACACGACTCTAAAAAGATATTAACTGGAAAAAATATTTTCAAAATTTAACCTTTATTTATATCCTAACATATTTGGTATTTTCTTGAAACAACAACTATTTTTAGTAATAATGATAGCTAATTTGAGACAAACGAATATAGTACTACCTCTATCCACCTTTATTTTTTACTATAGTAAAAAAAATCACTTTTACCATATTATTAAGTCATCGATTCAAGATGTGAGAACAGTTTTTTATAGACATGCATAACAAGATTGCGTATACTAAATTCTTATTGATTTTTTCTTTCAATTTTGCACATAACAGAAGTTTTAGTATACCCAATAACTCTCTTTTATTTTCAATTCACCTAATAGTTAGTGAGATGAAACGACTTATAATAACGAAGGATGCTCTAGTAAAAATATCATGTTTTCAAATATAAATAAATAAAAATAAACGGAGAAAACATAATATTTGTGGACCAAAATAAATGCTTAAAAAGAAACACCACATGTAAATCCTCACTTTTCCCATAGAAGGATCAAATTGCATTCATGTGTGAGTGACAATTACTAGTGTACTGTATCCATTGCACATGTTTAATACTTATTTTTATCAACTTGTCGAAAATGACCCTTTTAATTACTTGAAAATGACACAGGTGTCCTCTTTATTACACCCTACATTTCCTCAAAATCTAATTTACACCCCCCCCAAAATAGAATTAATTTTCTGTTATACACCCTTTTTTATTTAATTTTATGAAAACATTATAATATTTATATTTAAGATTGAACGGTATTGATATGATTGAATATCAATTAAGCAACCAACATTTTAGAATTTATTTTTTAGTATACATGATAAGGCTAAAATAAGGTATTTGTGGGTGCATTACATATTGGGTATTAATTCTTGTGGTTTAGTTTTGTCTCTTAGTTAATGTTTAAATGGGAATAACTAATTAAGCAACCAAAATTTTAGTACTGTATTAATTTGTGTTGACAATTACGAAGATAGGGCTAAATAAGGTATTGCAAACAAATTTAATTTGTTGGTGCATTGTATATAGGGTATTAGTTCTTCTGGTTTAATTAATTATTTGATTCTTAGTTATGTTTAAATGAAGATTATTAAATAAGCAACTTCACCAAATCTAATTATGAAAATTTACAACATGATTAATGAGGCAAGATACTGTTTTACAACAAAGTGATAGTGTAGATTAATTAAATAATGTGATTGTCAAATCATGTTTAGTTATATTGCTTCATAAAAAAATTATTTGATTACACTCTTTAATTACGCGTGATACTGTATGCAGATTACACTCTTTAGGATGGTCATTTGTTATCTCCCTTTGTGGACTAATATAAATAGACAGTGTTAGGGTTATTTTTGAGTTATTTGTTATCTCCCTTTGTGGCCAAGGAAGAATGTTTTCATCAATTTTTGAGGCCTATACAAATAAAAAGACGTATATTATATATATAAATACGTCATAAAATAAATAAATTTGGGCAATGACGAAATTTTTATAACGTAAAAGTTTTATGATTCGTATCTTTGTAACACGAGTTAGGACGACTAATAAATCAGCAACCACTTCGTATGTCGTATTTAAAATCTAATCCGAGCCCACCTTTTAAAAAATTATATATTTTTATACATATAAGCACACAAATATTTTCAATTTATTTTGATAATTATTTATTTGTTACAAACATTTTTATTTACAAGTGTTTATCCAGGTTGGGAATACTTGACGGGAGTGACATTTAACGGAGAGTTTAAATTTTGTGTTTGCATTTTTTATATTTTTACACTTGTACAAAATATAAATTATAGTGTAAAATTTATTTTTGGGGAATTGGACGAAAATGCTTTTTACAAATGTTCATCACGTGTTTAGGCAAACATAGGTCGTTAGTATTTATATTAAAAAATTAAATTAATTTAGATACTTACTCAATTAATTCATACTTATACATTGAAAGATATTGCATAGATTGTTCTTTAGTATAATTTTTCTGATATTTTTTATTTTTCATGCGATTCTCATCACACTTTTGGCAAATTTAGGTCATTACTAGTTATATTAAAATTGATTTAGATACTTAATCAAATAATTCACTTTTTTACATTAATGGATATTATGTAGATTTTTTTTCTTAAAATAATTTTTCTTTATTCAATTTTGTCTTTACGTACATATTTATATATTTTGCTTATATATATATTTTACTATAGCATACGCGCTATATTATTTTAATATATATTTTATATTTGTATTTGAATGCATTGATTTTTTTCTTTTTTCTTTTTTCATTTTTTAATAATCTTAAGTCTGGCCGGGAACCATATTTGTAGATTCTGAAGGGTGTCTAACCCCTTCCCTTTACGATAATTTGAATCATTACCTAGAATCTAAATTGGTTTCGTCATACTCCCTCCATTTCGAAAAGAATTACCTACTTTTATTTGGCACAAATTTTAAGAAAATAAAGACAATTTTTGAAACTTGTAGTCTTAAATTAAAGTAGTGTCAAATGTATCAAAATGCCCTTTAATCTTGTGGTCATAAACATGTCATTTGGAAAGTTTAAATTAAAGTATTGCCAAAAATTGAAAGGGGTCATTCTTTTTTAAACGAGCTAAAAAGGAAAGTAAGTCATTTCTTTTTAAACGGAGGGAGTACTTGTTAATAAATAAATAGGTTTCCTATTTTTTCTTGAAAATTAGGTGGCGACTCTGTTGACACCCAATTTTGACCTCCCGATATCACTTTTAGGCTGTTATTATATCAAAATTATTTAATTTTAATTATCAATATTTTTAAATATTATTCTTACATTGAGTACATACTAACGTGTCGCATTTATAATTAAAGGAAATACATAAATTATTTCTTAGCTTTTAGTATCATTGTCATAATTTTTAAACTCAAATTCAGCATTTCATGTAATTTTTATTAAATTATTTTCCACGTAGTTATGCACATCCATATTTTTGCAAACACAATATCTAGTTTTCCATTATTTAGCATTATTTATTTTATTAAATTATTTATTATTAATTTTTATTATTTATTATTTAATTATTATTATTTATTATTTAATATTGTTATGTATTATTTAATTATTATTATTATATACTATTATCCCTATTTTAATTTAAATAACAACCTAGTTTAATTCATTTTACCTAAATTTATTCACCTTTTAACTTAATTTTGTCCAATTTCTTACAATTCTAGCCATTTTTGAAACTCAATTCCAAATTATCAATTTTTAGATCTCAGTTGTTGATCCTGAATGGATCCAACGACTGAGATCTGATACACCTCTCTTTCCTTTTTAATCCAAAAATCTAACCCTAATTCCAAAATCAAACAACAGCCGCTCCTTCTCTCTCTATCTAACCTCTCTCCTTCTCTCTCTATCTAACCTCTCTTTCCCATGGATGCCGCCACTACTCGGCGGAGTAGCTCCACCGAGACCCCCTTCTCCAATAGCTTTCCCACCGCCCTATATATGCGCCGCCAATGCCTACTCCGGCGATACCAGATCTACCACTGCCTCCTGCCGTTCATCCTCACCGCGCCGCCAACGCCTACTCCGGCGATACCAGATCTACTACTACCTTCTGCCGTTCGTCCTTACCGCTGCCAGCGCCGCGCCGCCAGTCCCTCAGCCTCCATCACCATCTCTCCCATCATTTTCCCCTTTTCGGTGATGAATTAGCACGCCAACGCCGCTCCAACATTGCCACGAGACCCCTCTGCTCTCCAACCTCCTCCGTGAACCAACCGTCGCCGCCCCAGGTCATCTCCATCATCCACCCGCCACCAACCTTCTCCGTGCCGTTGATCCGTTTGTCAAAAAAGAGATAAAAAACGCATCCACAGGTTTGCCTAAATATTTAAATGTTTGTGTTTAATTTTAATATCTTTTCCCCTTCTTTAACAGATTTCGAACTCTGAATTAACAATGCATGAATGATTTATTTCATCCGATTCTTTGTCATTTTGTGTGCTTATGTTTTAAGACTACCAGATGTGAAAAATCTAAATTTTAATAATGATCAATTTTGTCATAGTTTGCTAATTCCGAATTTTGAAATTATCCAACTTCTTTGAATTAGTTGACAAATTTCTTGGCTATTTGACTGCGTATTATATTTTTGTGGTTGGATTGATCTTTTGATAATTTGAATAAGATTTTGGTAAAGAACATCTGATTGTGTATCACGTTTCTTGAATTACATCGTGGACTGATTTTTGTACAATTGATGATTTGAATTAGGTACAAAAATAATTAGGGATTATTTTACAAAATTAATTGCTCATAATTTATTTATGGTAAATTGAAAAAATTTTCTCATCCCTAATTGACCCTATTGATTATCGATCTCTTAATAGATTAGTAATTGATGCTAACATGTTACTATTAATTTACCTTCCTTCTATGGAATATGCGACAACATGGCACTCACCTATATATAAGGTAACTTTCAGTATTATGGGAATCTAGTTTTTAATCATGACAGTCTTGATATTTTTTATTTATTGGATTTGGCCTAAGGAAGAAAATATTGTGAATGACTGTTACAAATATTGACATTCCTTTTTAATTGGTATATGATTGATTCAGTAAGAGAAATTCTTTACTGAGATATTTTTTTACCATTTTTATGTTGGTTTAGTTTTACAATACTCAGCCTATATAAACAATTCTTTAAGCTCTTAAGTTCACAAGTTCTTATTAAGTTTTACAATTACCACTACTACTCTCTTAAACAAAGCATTAGTTACTTTCAACACAAAAAGTTATGGAAAACATCTTGCATATTTTGCTGTGTTTTGCTTTCTTTCTATTTCTGTTTTACTACTGCTTGCAGGTAAGTCCCTCAAGGTCTTTGCAGGAGTGTTCTAGCTTGGTGATACAACTCAGTGAAGAAAAAGCCCAAGCTGAAGCAGAAATTGAGATGTTGAAGAAAAATATGAGCGTACGGTCTACAGAAGTTGCAAACAAGCAACACCTTGAGGGAGTGAAGAAAATTGCAAAATTGGACGCAGAGTGTCAGAGATTAAGTGGTCTTGTGTGGAAGAATTTGCTTGGGCCTACAGCCTTGGCCCAGATGAAGCTTGACCTGACCACCCAAACATATGACGACCTGGAGGGAGTGAAGAAAATTGCAAAATTGGACGCAGAGCGTCAGAGATTACGTGGTCTTGTGTGGATGAAGCTTGACCTGACCACCCAAACAACATATGTGGAGCTTCGACCCCAATTACAATCCCAAAGTTACAATATACTACCTATTGTTTTTTGTTTGTTGTTGTTTTCATTCACTGGGTTCGATGTTGTATTAAATTTAAAGTATATAAGATAAATGCATGGAATAATTGTCTTATTTTCTATCAATCATTTCAAGAGCACTTGTTATTTTTCTTTACTGATCGATTGTCTCTATCCATCTACTTTATGAAATATCAGAAAAAGGAATGAATTTAGCGGATAATAAAGATAACTCGAAGAATGCCGAATCTTCTTCTTCAAAGGCCAAGTTAATAGACGAACCAAGCTAGATAGTCTTCTATCACTTGATTTATGATAACAATTTTTTTTAAAACTACATATTATATCACTCTATCAAAATAAAAATTTAAAATGAAAATAATTTTGTTAATTGAAAGGGTGTAATTGGTGGTCTCCACTCTTCAATTCCGTGCAGTACTACTCAATGAGACACCCTAATATATCCAATACCCACTAGGCACTAGCCCAAACAGACAAAAAGATCATAATCCCTTTTCTTAAAAAAACAATAAAAAAAATATTGTAAATGTAAGCTTACAAATTTGATGTTGAAATCATTGAAGTTTCAATACAGATTACTTTCTTTCTTTAGTTTCAATTTATGTGTCACTTAAATAGATCTAATATAATTTAATTTTATAAGTTAATCAAATTGATTTTCCATAAGTGAGGAGGAGTAAATTTAAATGAATAGGAAATATGGTAAGTAATACTAGTAAAAACAAGCAAGGGTTGTTTGGTTGTTGGTTATAATTATGTGCAGTTGTTTGGTTATTTCATTTTCTACAACGTATAAAATATTAGTACAAATTAACTCATAATTTATACATGTTGTATTTAACTGGGAATGTATATTAATAACTAAATATTGTACTTATATGATATGCAAAGTTTTGTACAATGTAACTAAAAAAATTATGAAATACAAATGTTGGGTATATGAATAAAAATCCTATATTATTAATTGAAAAAAATGAGAAATTATGAAATCAATTTAGTTTAATTTTTATCATTTTGTAATATGTTAATCTATTAGTATTATTTTATCATTGAGTGACTCCAAGCTTCTAACTCTTCACTTTCTTCCCTACCTTAGTTCCCAAACAAAAACTGCCCCAACGACAACCCAAAATCGCATTGAATGTTCACATCTCCACCTTTGGTTGCCATCTCTATACAACAATCACCTCTCTACTCGGGGGCAGAGCCAACATGTGTAATGGATGAGGGTTCACCGTATATTCCCACCAAGTGGGGTCTTGGGAGGGTAAGTGTAAGAAGTCCATACCACTACCTCAAATGTGAGATAGAGATGTTGTTTCCGACAAACCCCTGGCTTAAAATCAAACAATCTAGATAAGGAATTGCAAAAGAACCATTCATCGAACCCCCTTCAGCGGAAAATTATACTATTTATACATTACTAAAATCATATTATATGTATATATAATAGATGTCGAGCTCCTTTCGATAAGTTTTTCTTCAAATTTTGAACCCCCTCTCCAACATATTAATTGTCCCAATAAAGTTAGCTTGGTTCACAACAGTATTCACTTACTTTCCTTAGTTATCCAAACATAGAAACAATGAAATGACAAAAGTCATGCATTCCCAATAGAAACAAAGATTCTGCAGTTTAACAATTATAGAATCAGCAACTCAAAGTGTCTGTGCCTTAGCTATATCATATCCTTGGTTGGCGAAACACAGTAGAACTTCACTAAGAATAGTATTTTACTTGGAAAATCCAGTGAAAGGTCATTCACTACTTGAGACTAAAGAACATACATCAAATCAAAAGAACCCAAAAATGTTTCAACATTGTTAATGAAAGCCAGGAGAAATGTGAATCTTTCATCAAGTCTAAGGAAAAACACCCTACTCAAAGGGACAATAAGATTTAGAGATACCCCCAAAAAAAGTAGAAAAGCAATAAGCTCAACTACCACAGTCAGTGCACAGACAAATCCTAATTAGACGAAAGACAGTAAGTTCTAAGCTATTCTACTGTTAAATTGGTGTAAATAAGAAAAATAAAGTTTAATCATTCTAAACTAGTGAGGTAGCCTAAACCATGTTATTCTGTAATCTATCTCCAGAAAAACATCCTTTTATAAGCGAAAACCGCCAAAAACTAAAGAACTTGTTTGCGAGTTAAATTGCCAAGTACCTCGAAAACATGGCCATATTCTAGTCTACCTTTCCATATACAAAATCACTAGTACAACTAAACACCAGCTGTTGGCAACACATACCATATGATGACTGCTGTTAGTGTTCACCCCGCTTCACCATGACCAGTTTCATGAAATGCACCATGAGCCAAATTCCACGGTAAGTACTTGTACGCACTGAACATAATCCCCAGCACCAAGGTCGGATTTGACAGAGTGGGATGTCATTAGACGTTAGTACTCGGGCATCTCCTCCTGTGCAACACAAGGTCAAATACAGAGGAAAATGATTATGTAATTCTCAAAACTTAACTACCACTACTGCTATTGCTACCCATATCGGCTACAGCTGCACTACCAACAAGAAGCATCACGAAAATTTCTTAGTCCAAAGCAAGTCAAATGGGAAACCAAAAGAATTCATTTTTTTATAGTGAGGAGAAACTAGCATCAAGTATCCTGCTTGGGAAGGCATGATGTTAGGCGTATTTACACGCCTAAAGCACCTTTAATTTACCCATATTTTTGCTATGTTTTAAGGACAAAATATATAATTCCTGCACTTTTAGTCCATTTTCCTATAAGTGAGCTAACCGACGTGATTAGCAAGTTTTCAGGTATTTATGATTAAGATTTCAGCACTTTGTGGACCTTTCGGTAGCAAGGGAAACTTCACATAAGAGGGAAGGCAGCTTCTGGAAGCTTATGGACTTAAAGTGATGCATGGAGCACTTGTCCCGGGCAAAAACAACATTTCTAAAGACTTGGGGGATCAGCAGTAACTTAGTAGGATTAGCACAAGTACGCAGTAACCTAGTAGGACTAGGACAAGGATAAAAACCCTATTTCAGTAGGACTAGGACAAGGATGTTATAAAAACCCTATTTTGCTGAATTTTTCAGCATTCACTCATTCATTAATTCAAGTCTTTTTCATTCGACTTCTGCTCCTAATTCACGTTACAATTTCTGACAGAGGACACGGCTCTCTTGAGAGCAGCGGACCAAGAGAAAAAAATGTCCAACCCTAAGTTGACGTCTAAATCATCTCCATCGCCAAAATTATTCTAGGTTGTGGTATGATGATTATATCTGTTGGGATTTACGTTGCACTCATGAGTATCTAAACTTCTCTGTTAGGGTTATGGAAGCCTTATGATATACTATCTATTACTATGAGTTTGTGAATTCGCGATGTGCATGCTACTTATATCATTACTCTCTTTATCTTAACTGAATTCTTGTGGTTGCAAACATATAGAATACGCCATTATAGCATTAACTTGTTCGAGAGAAAATTTACATGTTTGGAAAAGAGAGTGTGACAAGGAAATAGGGCTACCAACCCCTGTTTACAAGTTAGTGCCGTAACTGGATTAACCTCTTGGAGAGTTCATACCATTAGTAACACACTTTAAGCTCGAGAGAGTTAAAGTGAGATAATCCTTGATGGTCGAGAGACGCTAGGATTTACCATTAGAATACGAATCTCTATAAGTGCATGCATGTCTGAATTCCGCATAACTCATAATTAATAGATACGTAGAACTCATATGGTGGACATAACCCTAAATTATAATTCTCATTGATTAAATTTTACTAAACAAAGCATTCCGGTGTTATTTTGTTTACATTAATTCACGCCATAATTCAAATCCCCCCTTTCCATAGAATTTTCGATCAACGGTCTAATAATAGTTGCAACACTTAGTGACCGAGTATTCCCTGTGGGATTCGAAAACCAACCCAGTTGGGTTCTATATTTGACAGCGACCGCTTACACTCTTACGAGAGCTGTAGTTTGGGCGTTATCAAATTTTGGCACCATTGTCGGGGAACACGATTGTCAACTAAGTTTGTGATAGTTACTGGACCCTTTGGTAAAAAATTCTCAGATTTTACTTTTATTTGTTGTTTTTGTTTTATTCAGGTTTTGTTCAGTGCATGCCAAATACTTGAAGTTCTGGTCAACCGTTATTACCTATCAATCCTGAACCACATCGTATTGGCAGAATGGATGCACAACGTGACATTGAAAGAAGGGCTGCTCAACAGGAGCAAGCTAGATTAGCTGCGTTGGCCGCCACTCAAGTGCATCAACAGAATATTGATAATCCAGGCCGTGCAACAAATCCTGATGATGAGGACCTGGGTGATGAGGATCTACTGAATCCTAGGCGTACTGATGAGGTGGCGACAACTATGAACAGAAGAGATCGTCAAGCTAGATTGAGGCCTGAGCGCCGAGCTATGCAGATTCCTTTTGATGATGATGATGACGATCTGGATGGAGCTGGTGCCACTGGGGCTATTATTCCTCCGGCCTTGGCACCCGGAGCCAAGTTCAATATTACTAGCACCATGATTCAATTATTGCAGCTCAAGGGATTATTTAGTGGACTTGCAGGCGATGATCCGAATATGCATCTGATCAATTTTATCTCAATATACAAGTCGTTTGACAATCCAGGAGTTGGGCAGAATGCAATTCGGCTATGCTTATTTCCATTGTCTCTGTCTGGGGAGGCAACTCCATGGTTGAATAGGCTAACGCCTGATTCTATTACTAATTGGAGGCAACTGAAAGACGCTTTCCTAGAAATATTCTTTCCAGCATCCAAGAGAGCACAATTGAGAGATGAGATCAACAATTTTCGATAGCTTCCAACTGAAGCTCTCCACAAAACATGGGAGAGGTTCAAGAAGAAGCTTATGCGGTGCCCAAATCATCATATGACCAATGTCCACTTGATGGAGATATTATACAGGTCTTTGAATTCGGTGACTAAGCCAGTGGTTGATAATGCTGCAGGAGGGTCATTCATGGACCTTACTTTTATTCAGGCAAGTGATATGCTAGATCGTATGACAAAGCAGAGTAGAGCTTGGCATACCAGGGATTCTGAGGTAGCAAGCTCTACTATATCTTTTGGCATGACTGCATAACAAAGGCGAAGAGAGGAGGAATGTGATCAAGATATGGCTCACATGAAAACACAGATGGATCTTCTTACCAAGCATTTATTATCAGGGAAGACCAAAAAAGTCAAGGCTGTTGTAGCACAGGGAAGAGCTGAATCAGATTCCGAGGGAGAAGCAAATTATTTGAATAATCAGGGGGGGTTTTGAGGCAATGCCCAAGGAAACCAAGGTCGGAACTATTATCATAAATCTAGATACAAGGACCGCAATCAAGGTGGTTGGAAGAATAAGACTGACAAGAATGGTTTGTATGTTCCTCCTGGAAATTGTGAGCGTGGCGTCTGACTCTGGGAAGATGTCCATAGAAGATATAATGGCTAAGCTATTGAAAGGAGTAGAGGTAACCAACATGGGTGTAACTGAGGTGAAGAATGATTTGTCTTCAATAAATCAATTGGTTGACTCGCATTCTACCACAATAAAATAGCTGGAGCAATAATTGAGTCAACTTTCAGTGACATTCAACCAAAGAAAGGCTGGAACGCTACCTAGCGACACAGTACAAAATCCGAGGAATGATGGATCGTGTATGGCTATTACTACCTGAAGTGGTAAAGTGCTGAAAAATCCATCCAAAGGCAAGCAGGTGGTTGATGATATAATGGATAATGTTATTGATGCAGAATGTGAAGAGGTCGAAGAAGCTGAAGAGTGTGTTCATGACATCACCCCAAGACGTCTGCAGCCTGAAAAGATTGATAGTTGGAAGCAAGATAAAAAGAAAGTGGTGGAGAAAACTATTCCCCTTCCACCACCACATTTTCCTTAGAGACTGAAGAAGAAGGCTGACGACACTCCTAAAAAGGTTGATAATCGGAAGCAAGATAAAAAAGAAGTGGTGGATAAAACAATTCCCCTTCCACCACAACCTTTTTTGCAGAGACTAAAGAAGAAAGCTGATGATACCAGGTTCAGTAAATTCATGACTATGTTGAAGCAACTGACTATTAATGTTCCTTTGGTGGAAGCGCTAGAGGAGATGCCCGGATATGCTAAATTCATGAAGGACTTTTTGACAAAGAAGCGGGCAGTAAGCTATGAGCTAGCAGATAATGTTCATCATTGCAGTGCAATCGCTACAAGATCGCTAGTACATAAGAAGGCAGATCCTGGTGTTTTCACTATTCCTTGCATGATCGTATCGTTAGATTTTGCTAAGGCATTGTGCTATTTGGGAGCTAGAATCAATTTGATGCCGCTATCCGTGTATAGAAAGTTGGGGTTGGGTGATCTACACCAACTAATATACGGCTCGTGATGGCAGATAGGTCGGTAAAATGACCTGTGGGTATCTTGAATGATGTGTTGGTGAAGGTTTCCACCTTCATCTTTCCTGCAGACTTTGTTATTTTGGATTGCGAGGTGGATTCTGAAGTTCCCATAATCTTGGGATGCCCTTTCCTCAAAACTGGAAGTGTGTTTATTGATTTAAGAACTAATGAGATTTTATTTCGGATGAATGACGAAGTGGTCCATTTTGATGTAGGCAAAGCAATGAAGCAACCCAGCGATATGAATGTGTTCTCTGTAGATGATGTTTATTATGAGGATGAGAAAGAATTATCGATAGAGAAGCAGCTTACTGTTGAGACACTATCTGATGTGATGTTGACTTTTGATCGTGAGGAGGCTGAAGAATATGAAGAAACCGTTTGTTCTCTAACAAGAATAAGGTCCTATTCTCATGCTCCTAAGAAGCTGGACCTTGATCTTAAGAATCAATCTTCATAAACAGCAAAGACTTCCATAGAAGAGCCACCAGTGCTAGAATCGAAAGAGCTCCCCAGTCACCTAAGGTATGCGTTCTTGGGAAGTGGAAATACACTTCCGGTGAGTGTTGCGGCTGATTTAGGTGAACAGAACATAGAGGCTCTCATCTCTACTCTGAAGAGGTACAAGAGGGCTATGGGTTGGACTATTGATGATATAATTGGCTTCCCTCCTGGGATATGTACGAACAAGATTCATCTCGAAGAAGATTACATGCCCATAATTAAGCATCAACGTCATCTGAATCCATTCAGAAAATGATCCGCCATCTCTGTCGATGAAGTCTAAGTAATCGAGATAGCTATGTCGTGTCGCGATAATAACTAAGGTGCTTGGTGGGAGGCAACCCATCGTTCTAATTATTTTTATTGTTTTTGAGTAAGTGTAGGTGCAAGACATATAAAGGAGGAGCTTGGTCTCAAATTTTTATTTGAAAGTGAGCAATGTTAAAGGTGGTAAGTGAGTAATGAAGGAGCAAAAGGCTTTCAGCTAGGCATTGCCTATACAAATCTAGGCAATGGACAAGGCAAGGCCTATGTAAATCTAGGCAACGGACAAGGTAAGGCCTATGCTATGGCCTTTGTTCTCTGAATCTACAATGCCATAGCATAGGTGCCGCCTATGCCCAACAATGCCATAGCATAGGCGCCGCCTATGCTCAACTAGGCAAAGCATTAGGCGCTGCTGATGATAGGCTAATTTACACGCCTAAAGTACTATGTTTCACCCATATTTTAGCTAAGTTTTAAGGACAAAATATATAATTCATGCACTTTTAGTCCTTTTTCCTGTAAGTGAGCTAACAAACGTGATTAGTAAGTTTTCAGGTATAAATGATGCAGATTTCAGCATTTTATGGATAACTTGACGCAAAAGAAAGCTTCACGAAAGAAGGAAGGGAAAGCTTGGACGCCAAGGACCAAAAGTGACGCATGGAAAACCTGTCCCGGGTAAAAACAATAATTCTCAAGACTTTAGGGACTAACGGTAACTTAGTAAGATTAGGATAATGATACATTAACCTAGTAGGATTGGGTTAAGTAATGCATTAGCTTAGTAGGAATAGAATATGGGTGTTATAAATACCCTATTTTGCTAGAGATTTTTATTCATTCTACTTCTAATTCATTACACCATTCCATCAATTCCTATCCATCCACCATCCATCCATCCATCAAAACAAATTTTCTTTATTAACTCATTGTTGATATTATTTTTCATCTATTCGACTTTTAATTTTACAACAAGAGAATCGCTATTTTGCAAGGAATTCGCGCCATTCTTACCCCTATACTTATCGTGAGATTATTTTGGTATGATGATAATTGCTATTGTGTTTTCCGTTGCAATCATGAGTAGCTAAACTTCTCTGTTGGGGTTATGGAAGCCTTATGAGATACTATCTAAGGCTATGAGTTTGTGAATTCGTGACACGTGTGTTGCTTATATCATTATTCTCTTCATCTTAATGCAAATTCTTGTGGCTGCAGACGCATAGAATAACGCCAGTATAGCATTAACTTGTTCGAAACAAAAGTTTTATGTCTGGAAAAGAGATAATGTCAAGGTAATAGGGTCCCATCCCCTATTAAAAAGTTAGTTCCATAACTGGACTAACCTCTTGGAGAATTTGTACCGTTAGATATGCTTTAAGCTCGAAAGAGTTAAAGTGAAATAGTCCTTGTTGAGGTCGAAAGACGCTTGGATTTACCATCGAATACAATTCTCTATAAGCACATGCATGTCTGAATTCCGCATAACTCATAGCCAATAGAGACGTACAACTCATAAGGTGGACATAACCCAAACCTCTCAATTCTCATTGTTTTACATCTTACCAAACATTCTTACTTTTTACTTTCCTATTTTCCATTTTTACCTTATTACTTTGGTTACATTACTTGCACGACAAAACTCCCCCCTTTTTACGAGACTTGCACTAAAAGTCTAGTAATCTGTGCTTACTTGTTGACCAAGCTATTCCTTGTGGGATCGATACCCAACCCAGTTGGGTTATATATTTGAAAGCGACCGCTTTATACTCCTACGAGAGCTGTAGATTGAGCGTTATCAAAAATTGGCGCCGTTGCCGGGGAATACGAGTGTCAATTAAGTTTGTGATAATTACTAGACCCTTTGGTCAAAGATTCTCGTACTTTTACTTTTAGTTTTTCTTTTCTGCAGGTTTTTATTCAGTGCAGGCCCCATACTCAAAGTTCTAGTCAACCGTTATTACCTATCAATCCTGAACCATAACGTATTGGCAGAATGGAGGCACAACACGAAATTGAAAGGATGGCTGCTCAACAGGAACAGGCGAGACTAGCTGCTCTAGCCACCGCTCAAGTACATCAACAAAATATTGATAACCCTAGGCGAGCAATAAATCCTGACGACAAGGACCTAGTTGATGAGGAGTTACTAAACCCACGGCATATTGCTGAGATGGCGGTACCCATGCAGAGAAGAGATCGTCAAGCTAGGTTTAGGCCTGAACGCCGAGCTGTGCAAATACCATTCGATGATGATGATGATGATCTTGATGGATATGGTGCCACAGGAGCCATTATTCCTCCACCATTGGCACCCGGAGCCAAGTTCAACATCACAAGCACCATGATTCAATTATTGCAACTCAAGGGATTGTTTGGCGGACTAGCAGGTGATGATCCAAATATCCATCTCATCAACTTTATTTCTACATGCAAGTCGTTTGACAATCCTGGTGTTGGTCAGAATGCAATTCGATCACGTCTATTTCCATTGTCTCTGTCTGGGGAGGAAAATCTATGGTTAAATGGGCTGACTCTTGATTCTATTACAAATTGGAGGCAATTGAGAGACGCTTTCCTAGAAAGATTCTTTTCGCCATCCAAAATAGCACAATTGAGAGATGAAATAAGCAACTTTCGGCAGCTTCCAACCGAAGCTCTTCATGAAACATGGGAGAGGTTCAAGACGAAGCTAATGCGGTGATCAAACCATCATATGACTAATCTTCACCCAATGGAGATACTATATAGAGCCTTGAATTCAATAACTAAACCAGTGGTGGATAATGCGGCTGGAGGATCTTTTATGGACCTCACCTTTGGGCAGGCAAGCAATATGCTAGATCGGATGACGAAGCAAAGTAGAGCTTGGCATACCAAGGATTCTGAGGTAGCAAGCCCTACTATATCTATTGGCATGACTGCAGACCAAAGAAAAAGAGAAGAAGATCATGATCAAGATATTTCGCACATAAAAACATAAGTGGATCTTCTTACAAAGCATCTATTATCAGGGAAGACCAAAAAAATCAAAGCTATTGCGTCAAAAGGAAGAGACGAATCTGATTCGGAAGAAGAGGCCAACTACTTGAACAATCAGGGGGGTTTTCGAGGTAATACCCAAGGAAACCAAGGTCGGAACTACTATGATAAATCTGGAAACAAGGTCCAAGGTAGTTGGAAGAACAAGAATGAAAAGAGTGGTTTATACGTTCCCCCAGGAAGACGTGACACCACCACATCTGGTTTCGGAAGCATGGAAGATATGCTGGCTAAACTGTTGAAAGGAGTGGAAGCAACGAGCGCTGGAGTCACAGAGGTAATAAATGATTTGTCCTCTATGAAGCAATTAGTTGATTCTCATTCCACTTCAATCAAGCAAATAGAACAGCAATTGAGCCAACTTTCAGCAGCACTAAATCAAAGAAAGGCTGGCACCTTACCTAGCGACACTGTGCCAAATCCAAGGAATGATGGATCATGCATGGCTGTTACTACCCGAAGTGGTAAGGTGCTGGAGACTTCATCAAAAGGGAAGCAAGTGCTTGATGAAGTAGCGGACATTAATGATGAGGCGAAAGGAGAAGATTTTGCAGAAACCACCCCCGACGTCCATGACATCACACCGAGTATGTTGCAGCCTGAAAAAGCTGAAAAGTGGAAGCAAGAGGAGAAGAAAGCCCTGGAGAAAACAATTTCTTATCCACCACCACCTTTTCCTCAAAGATTGAAGAAGGTGGCGGATGATACAAAGTTCAGCAAATTCATGAATATGTTAAAGCAGCTGACCATTAATGTTCCGTTGGTAGAGGCACTAGAACAAATGCCTGGGTATGCAAAATTCATGAAGGACCTTTTAACAAAGAAGCGGGCGGTAAGCTATGAGCCAGCAGATAATGTTCACCATTGCAGTGCAATCGCTACAAGATTGCTAGTTCAGAAGAAGGCTGACCCCGATACTTTCACTATTCCTTGCATGGTTGGATCTATGAATTTTGCTAAGGCATTTTGCGACCTGGGTGCTAGCATCAATTTTATGCCACTATCCATCTACAAGAAGTTGGGGTTAGGCGATCCGACACCAACCAATATGAGGCTCGTGATGGCTGATAGGTCGGTAAAATGACCTGTGGGTATCTTGAATGATGTATTGGTAAAGGTTTCTTCATTCATCTTTCTGGCAGACTTCGTAATTTTGGATTGTGAGGCGGACTCTAAAGTTCCCATAATCTTGGGACGCCCTTTCCTTGCAACAGGAAGTGTGCTTATTGACATGAGAGCTAATGAGATTTTATTTCGGCTGAATGACGAAGTGGTCCGCTTTGATATATGTAAAGCAATGAAGCAGCCCAGCGATATGAATGTGTTATCAGTAGCTGATGTCCATTATGAGGATAAGAAAGCATTATCTGTAGAGAAACAGCTTACTGTTGAGCCATTGTCTGCTGCGCTACTGAATGTTGAGCATGAGGATGATGAAGATTATGGAGAAACTATGTGTGCTCTAACAGAAATAGGGTTCTATTCTTATACTTCTAAGTAGCCGGACCTTGATCATAAGAGTCAACCGTCACCAACAGCGAAGACTTCCATTGAAGAGCCACCAATGCTAGAATCGAAAGAGCTCCCCGATTATCTAAGGTATGTGTTCTTGGACAGTGGAAATATACTTCCGGTAAGTATGGCGGATAATTTAAGTGAACAGCACGTAGAGGCTCTCATCTCTGCTCTGAAGAGATACAAGAGAGCCATGGGTTGGACTATTGATGATATAATTGGTATCCCTCCTGGGATAGGCATGCACAAGGGTCATCTCGAAGAAGATTGCATGCCTACAAGTAAGCCTCATTGTCGTATGAATCCATTAAAAAAATGATCCACCATCTATCTCGATGAAGTCTAAGTAATCGAGATAGCTATGTCGTGCCGCGACAATAAATCAAGCGCTAGATGGGAGGCAACCCATCGTTTTTCATTTTTGTCTTTCTTTCGTTCTATTACGTGTTTGCTTTTGATAAATAAAAATCCAAAAGGAAGAGTCGTGCCACGACCAAAACTAAGGCGCTTTATGGGAGGAAACCCATCGTTCTAATCGTCTTTATTGTTTTTGAGTAAATGTAGGTGCAAAGAGGTGTAAAACAAGGAGGTTGATTTCAAATTTTGATTTGGACGTATTGCATGTTAAAGGTGGTAAGTTAGGAATGAAGAAGCAAAAGGCTATGGATTGGGCATTGCTTATGAAAATATAGGCAACGAACAAGTCTAGGCCTATGTAAAACTAGGCCACGAACAAGGCAAGGCCTATACTATGGCCTAAGCTCTCGGAATCTAGTGTGCCATAGCATAGGCGCCGCCCATGCCCAAGTATGCCATAGCATAGGCGCCGCCTATGCCAATGCCTTTTGTCTCTGAATCTCATATGCTAAGTGAAAGGCGCCGCCTATGCCTAAGAATGCCATGGCATAGGCGCCGCCTATGCTCAACAATGCTATGCAAAAGGCGCCGCCTATTCCTAGCATAGGCAAAGCAAAAGGCGCCACCTATGGTCACTTCTTGTCTCCAAAACCGATTTTAAATGGGTCAAAACCTGACCCAAACTTCCCCTATAAATAAGAGACTTAGTCTTGAACCAAAAACACATTGGAAACCTAGCATAAGCGTCTCCTATAGTCTCCAAATCCTCTCAAAAATTTTCCTTTTGCTCTTTTTCTTCACAAGAACATCATCCAAAGGCATCAATAAAGTATGTACTTCTTTGTTCTTCATTTATACTCCGTAAGTACGACACTACTACGCCTATTATAAATTGTTAAATCTTGAAGTAGTATTGATGATTTGAATGTGATTGAATTGTTGTGATACAACCAAGTGAGTGAACGTATATGTGAGGATAATCTTAACTTGTTCCCAACTTGTATTTGATTTTGATGCACTATCATACTTTTTCGGAAATGACATGGTCACAAAAATTTCATAATCTTGTCAATAGAAAGCTTACATGTTGGAATAACTTGTTCATTAAGATGAGAATTATGGTTGACTACCAACATTGGAGGTTGTGATTATTTCTAGATGCTATACCTTGATTCAATCCCTACGTAGTAGTCTTGATATATCAAACATGAAAGTATTGCTGAGAATACAAGAAGTATGACTACACTGATTTTATTGTTGGAATATAGCACCTAAAACATATGCCGATGAAGTCTGAGTAATCGACCACTTTCACTTCACTAGTCTGTACCAACAAACTAAGTATGGGGTGGTGCCCCTACTGCTTGTTTATAGATTGTATCCATCGAGATGACGCTAACATGAACATTGTCTTAGTCTCAGGTACAATGACACCCAAAGCAAGACAAGGCAAAGATAAGGCAACCACTTCCCAAAAAGCCAAGAAAAGAGGCCGAAAAGAGCAAGGAGAATCATCTTAAATGCAAGTACCATGCCACATGTTCGAAATAAAATGGGTTCTTGAGGAGGAACCAAAGGAATAGTATAGGAACAACATAGAAAGAAGATATGTTCATGTGGACTTGATAAACAACGAAAGCCTAGCAAAGAAAGAGCCGTGCATGTTGGCCAAGATCATGGCGTTACATCTTGATTTCATCTTCCGAGACATGGAGAGTGCAATCTCGATCTAACAAGAGAATTCTATGCCAACTGGTCACCGAAAACCACAGGGAACGAAGTCAAGATTCGGGGCCAAGTTTTAGAACTCATTGTGGATTTCTTCAACTCCTTTCTTGGCTTGCCTGCTGTTGATCCATCACCATTCAAAGAGCTGTACAGTAGATCTCCATATAGAGTCATTCGACACACACTCTGTGGAACAAGATCCATGGCACGATGGAGCAGACACAAAGATACCGGTCGACACAACACCTTCCCATATGCTCCTTTGAATAGGGAAGCAAGGATATGGTTGCGCATAGTCAACTCTTGCCTAATTCCAGGGACCCAATACACCAAGATAACATGAGATAGAGTGTGCTTGGTATACGCATTGATGATGAATGTCCCTATCAAAATTGGGGCAATTATTCGATCTACAATGCGGAAGGCCAGGCTACACAAGCGGTCCCACTTCAGCTTTGGCAACCTGTTGACTGCAATACTAAGGAAGGAAGACATCAAAGAGGAACCAGCTGATCATAAACTCCTACACAACCCGAAGAATGTTGACCTCACAAAGGTCAAAGATGCTGAATCAACACATGGCACCAACCTTACTACGACAGAGAGACATGCTCGGGATGAGAGTTTCTTTCACCATCTTTATGGCATGACTTGGTTTACAATGATGAGCAGAGGTCGTGTTCCAACTACTGCATAGCTCCAACAGCTGGATCATGACTATCCAATGAATGTGCATGCAAGCGAGATGTGTGAAGTAGGTATATATTTTGAGGAACCTCTTGATAACGATGTGCCAATTGATGATGGTCGACGAATGCCAGACTCTGACGTGGAGGAGAATTCTGATGACGACGACTCCTATGATGATTCCGATGAAGGGGGTATGACTCCCGACATAGAGGAGGAGTCTGACTAACCAGGTTCTTCTTATTTATTTTCCACTGAGGACAGTGTGTCCCGTCTAAGTGTGGGGTGGTGGTATTTGCATGCTATACTTCTCTATCTGCATTTGCATTTATGTTTGTTTTGTTTTTCTTTTTAGTAGTTATTTGTTTTTCTTTTTATTAGTAAAATTCTTTTAACTTAACTTCGCATGAAATTATTCTAATAGGCAGCATGAGATTATGACAAGAGTTTGTGCTAAAATCATGACTATTGAGATGTTTAGGCTCTAATTGTGACTCACTATGTGATATTGTGTGGTTCAATTCCTTCATCTGTTGGGTCAAGAGTCTATACTACTCCCAATAAAGTCGACCATGTGCCTTGTGTGTGTGAGGATATAGTATATTCTATGCTTGTGGCTGATGCTAGAACTTGCCTGGTATGTATGTAAAGCGAAAATAAAGCGTGCAAGTTTAGGAGATGATTTAGGAATTTCTTTGGCAACCTAGACTTATTTACCTTCTTTTTACCTACCTATGGACATTATCCTAGTTAACCCCTTTTGAGCCTTTAGCCTATTTTCTTTGACAGCCTCATATGTAAGCCTAATTCATATTTTTTCAAGACCATAATTTGATCTAAATTCCTAAGTGCTTTAAAGTGTAAAGTCATGTGACAAAATAAGAGAAAATTGGGTGAGTATGATGCTTTAGAATGTATTGGTGCTTGAATTTGTTATGAAAAAAAGAATTGATATCATAAGAGGTGTGTTATGAAAAGAAAAAGGAAAGAAAAAAATAAAACTGAAAAGTTAGTTATGTTCAAAATTGAAAAACAAAAGAGGAGAAAAGGGGTGGTAGAATAAAAGAGAGTAGAAAGTTTGTTTGAAAGAAAAGTGTTAATGATACAATGTGATGTATTAAAGCGCTTAGGAACATAGTCACTATTTCTGGCCAAAATAATCCTACCCATCCCTTATCCTACATTACAACCATCAAAAGACCTATTTGATCCTAAGCTTAGCATTCTAACATTTAGTGGAGCATTACACTAAGGGCAAGCCTATGGACATCAGTTGCAGCATATGAATTCTTTGTGAAAGCGAGAGCAAGGATACTTTTATACCCATATTTAAAAAATATGTTATACTTATGAGTGATTATGGGTAATATATTGTGAGATACACATGGTTGATGAGTTTTGGGTAGTTATGTATGATTCTTTGTTCCTTAACTTTTGGATACGAATTAACTACCATCACGAGTCTATGCTAGAGGTTAAATTGTTTATACTAATGATCGAAAAACTACTCTTTATTGATAATTGTTGTGCTTGTCTTGACGAAAATTTTGTGTTGATACTGTGAAACCCGAAGTTGATGTTTAGATGGACATAATATTTTGTTCGAGGATGAACAAAGCTTTAAGTGTGGGGTGTTGATGATAGGAAAATTTACACGCCTAAAGTACTATGTTTCACCCATCTTTTAGCTAAGTTTTAAGGACAAAATATATAATTCATGCATTTTTAGTCCTTTTTACTGTAAGTGAGCTAACAAATGTGATTAGCAAGTTTTTAGGTATAAATGATGCAGATTTCAGCATTTTATGGATAACGTGACGCCAAAGAAAGCTTCACGAAAGAAGGAAGGGAAAGCTTGGACGCCAAGGACCAAAAGTGACGCATGGAAAACCTATCCCGGGCAAAAACAACAATTCTGAAGACTTTGGGGACTAGCAGTAACTTAGTAGGATTAGGATAATGATACATTAACCTAGTAGGATTGGGTTAAGTAATGCATTAGCTTAGTAGGAATAGGATATGGGTGTTATAAATACCTTATTTTGCTAGAGATTTTTATTCATTCTACTTCTAATTCATTCCCCCATTCCTTCAATTCCCATCCATCCACTATCCATCCATCCATCAAAACAAATTTTCTTTATTAATTCATTGTTGACATTATTTTTCATCTATTCGACTTTTAATTTTTCAACAAGAGAATCGTTATTTTGCAAGGAATTCACACCATTCTTACCCCTATACTTATCGTGAGATTATTTTGGTATGATGATAATTGCTATTGTGTTTTCCGTTGCAATCATGAGTAGCTAAACTTCTCTGTTGGGGTTATGGAAGCCTTATGAGATACTATCTAAGTCTATGAGTTTGTGAATTCATGACACGTGTGTTGCTTATATCATTATTCTCTTCATCTTAATGCAAATTCTTGTGGCTACAGACACATAGAATAACGCCAGTATAGCATTAACTTGTTCGAAAGAAAAGTTAAAGTGAAATAGTCCTTGTTAAGGTCGAAATACGCTTGGATTTACCATCGAATACAATTCTCTATAAGCACATGCATGTCTGAATTCCGCATAACTCATAGCCAATAGAGACGTACAACTCATAAGGTGGACATAACCCCAACCTCTCAATTCTCATTGTTTTACATCTTACCAAGCATTCTTACTTTTTACTTTGCTATTTTCCGTTTTTACCTTATTACTTTGGTTACATTACTTGCACGACAACACTCCCCCCTTTTTATGAGACTTGCACTAAAAGTCTAGTAATTTTTTCTTACTTGTTGACCAAGCTATTCCCTGTGGGGTCGATACCCAACCCAGTTGGGTTATATATTTGACAGCGACCGCTTTACACTCCTACGAGAGCTATAGATTGAGCGTTATCAGCCGCCTATGCCAAGCATAGGCAAAGCTAAACGCGCCGCCTATGCCATTGCCTTTGCTCTCTGAATCTACAATGCTATAGCATTAGGCGCCGCCTTTGCCTCCCAAATCTCTCAAAACTTTCTTTTTGCTCATCTAACCTTGCAAGATCATCTTCCGAGTTCAACACCAAGTAAGTTCTTCATTTATATTCCGAAGTTGTTACAATCTTACGCTTATAATGGTATTTTAGATCTTAAAGTGGTTTTGGTGATTTGAACGTAGTTGATTTGTTATAATACATCTAGTTGAGAGAAGGAATACGTGTGGGTGTTCTTGACTTGGTTCCATCTTGTAGTTGATTTTGATACACTATCATACTTTTGTGAAATTGAAATTGCATACTCTTCAAAGTTGAATGCTTGGATGTTTGAATGACTCGTTCATCGAGATAAAGATCATGATTGAATACAAGCATGAGATGTTGTGATTATTTCTATGCCATAACTTGATACGATCTCTATGTAGTAGTCTTGTTCAAAAGGTGCATTAATCCACACATGAAAGTATAGTCAAGATTACATGAAATAGAGTTGGAAAGGATAGTAAGATGACATAAAAGTATGACTGCGCTGAACATATTGTAGGAACATATCACCTAAATGTATGTCGATGAAGTCTGAGTAATCGACATCATTCACTTAATTAGTTTGTGTCAACAAATTAAGTGTGGGGTGGTGCCACTATTGTCTGTTTGTTGATTAAATCTTCCGAGATGAGCTAGTATAAATTTATCTTAGTCTCAGGTAAAATGGCACCAAAAGGTCGACCAGGAAAAGAAAAAAGTATCCACCTCACAGAAAGGTTAGAAAAGGGTGAGAAAAGAGCAAGCTAAGTTCTCCTCGCTGCAAATACCTCGACTGACGATGTAGAGGATAACTCTGGTGATGACAACTCTGATGATGATTCCAACTCAGGGGGTATGACCCCAGACATAGAAGAGGAGTCCAACTAATCAGGTTTTCATTATGTATTCTCCACTGAGGGCAGTGTGTCCCATTTAAGTGTGGGGTGCTGGTATTTGCATGCTATACTTATTTGCCTGCATTTGCATTTATCTATGTTTGTTTGTTTGATTTAGTCATAGTTAGTATTTTTTTTAGATTTTGCATGAAGGGCATGAAATTGTTCTAATAGGTGGCATGGTATTATGACAAGAGTTTGTGTGCTAAAATCATTACTATTGAGATTTTTAGGCTCTAAGTGTGACTCACTGTGTGATAAGTATGTGGTTTAATTCCTTCATCTGTTGGGTCAAGAGTCTATACTGCTCCCAATAAAGTTGACCATGTGCCTTGTGTGTGTGAGATTATAGTATATTCTGTGTTTGTGGCTGATGCTAGAACTTTCCTGGTCTTTATATAAAGCGAAATAAAGAGTGTGAGTTTAGGAGATGATTTAGGCATTTCTTTGACAACCTGTGATTGTTTACCTTCTTTTTACCTACCCGTGGACATTATCGTAGTCAGCCCCTTTTGAGCCTTTAAGCCATTTTCTTTGACAGCCTCATATGTAGCCTAATCCATTTTTTTTTCAAGACCATAATTTGATTCAAATTCCTAAGCGCTTTAGATTGTAAAGTCATGTGACAAAATAAGAGGAAATTGGGTGAGAGTGATGCCTTAGAGTGTATTGGTACTTGAATTTGTTATGAAAAAGAGTGGCTATTATAGAGGTGTGTTATAAAAAAAAGAAAAAAATTAAAAGAAAAATAAAAAGTTATTTCTATTTAAAACTGAATAACAAAAGAGGTGAGAAGGGGTGGTAGATTAAAAGAAAGTAGAAAGGTTGTTTGAAAGAAAGTGTAAATGGCATAATGTGATGTATTAAAGCGCTTAGGGAATTTAGTACTATTTCCAGCCAAAATAGTCCTACCCGTCCCTTATCCTACATTACAACTTATAAAGACCTATTTGATCCTAAGCTTAGCATTCTGATATTAGTAGAGCATTACACTAAGGGCAAGCCTATGGTCATCAGTTGCAAAATATGAATTCTTTATGAGAGTGAGAGCAAGGATAATCTTATACCCATGTTCGAAATATGTACAACACTTGTTAGTGATTATGGGTAATATATTGCGTGAGATAAACATGGTTGATGAGTTTTGGGTAGTTTGGTATGATTCCTTGTGCCTTAACTTTTGAATACGAATTAACCATTATCACGAGTCTAGGTCGGAGGTTGAATTGTTTCTAGTAGTGATTAGAAAACTACTCTTTGTTAATAATTGTCGTGCCTGTCTTGATGAATATTTTGTGTTGTTACTGTGAAACCCTAAGTAGATGTTTATATGGACATGATATTTTGTTCGAGGACGAACAAAGCTTTAAGTGTGGGGTGTTGATGTTAGGCGTATTTACATGCCTAAAGCACCTTAATTTACCCATATTTTAGCTAAGTTTTAAGGACAAAATATATAATTCCTGCACTTTTAGTCCATTTTCCTGTAAGTGAGCTAACCAACGTGATTAGCAAGTTTTCAGGTATTTATGATGAAGATTTCAGCACTTTGTGGACCTTTCGGTAGGAAGGGAAACTTCACATAAGAGGGAAGGCAGCTTCTGGAAGCTTATCCACTGAAAGTGATGCATGGAGAACTTGTCCCGGGCAAAAACAACATTTCTAAAGACTTGGGGGAACAGCAGTAACTTAGTAGGATTAGGACAAGTATGCAGTAACCCCGGAGGACTAGGACAGGGATAAAAACCCTATTTCAGTAGGACTAGGACAAGGATGTTATAAAAACCCTATTTTGCTGAATTTTTCAGCATTCACTCATTCATTAATACAAGTCTTTTTCATTCGACTTTGCTCCTAATTCACGTTACAATTTCTGACAGAGGACACGGCTCTCTTGAGAGCAGTGGACCAAGAGAAAAAAACGTCCAACCCTAAGTTGACGCCTAAACCATCTCCATCACCAAGATTATTCTAGGTTGTGGTATGATGATTATATCTGTTGGGATTTACATTGCACTCATGAGTAGCTAAACTTCTCTGTTAGGGTTATGGAAGCCTTATGATATACTATCTATTACTATGAGTTTGTGAATTCGCGATGCGCATGCTACTTATATCATTACTCTCTTCATCGTAACTGAATTCTTGTGGTTGCAAACATATAGAATACGCCATTATAGCATTAACTTATTCGAGAGAAAAGTTACATGTTTGGAAAAGAGAGTGTGACAAGGAAATAGGGCTACCAACCCCTGTTTACAAGTTAGTGCCGTAACTGGATTAACCTCTTGGAGAGTTCGTACATTAGTGACACGCTTTAAGCTCGAGAGAGTTAAAGTGAGATAATCCTTGATAGTCTAGAGACGCTAGGATTTACCATTAGAATACGAATCTATATAAGTGCATGCATGTCTGAATTCAGCATAACTCATAGTTAATAGATACGTAGAACTCATAAGGTGGACATAACCCTAACTTATAATTCTCATTAATTAAATTTTACTAAACAAAGCATTCCAGTGTTATTTTGTTTACATTAATTCACGTCATAATTCAAATCCCCCCTTTCCATAGAATTTTCGATCAATAGTCTAATAATAGTTGCAACATTTAGTGACCGAGTATTCCCTGTGGGATTCGACACCCAACCTAGTTGGGTTCTATATTTGACAGCGACCGCTTACACTCTTACGAGAGCTGTAGTTCGGGCGTTATCAAGGCACAAACGGGTTACGGAACTATATTCAAAACCGAACAACACAATCAAAAGCTAACTCACATAAGCTCTGACATAATAGGCTACGAGAGGAGATGCAGTAGATAGCTAGTAAAAATAACCATACGCAAGACAAATTAAAATGATAGTTAAACAGAAAATATTACGAAATAGGCAATACTACTGACATTACTTATAGTAAACTAGAATAAGAATTGCAAAAAACTAAAATTCAAGCAATCCACTGCCCATGTAACCCCCACCACCTGATTTCATGTCTCCCGATGCACCACCTCCACCAACTGGATTTCCGTAAGAACCATCACCTCCACCATATCCACCATAGCCATAACCTTGATTTCCATAACCCATGGCTCCAGCTGGAGACTGACCAACAGCAGATCCTCCATTAGCGGGTCCACCTCCACCCCTAGCACTTGAAGCACCCCATGATGCATTACCGTAGCCCATGTTACCATATCCAGAAGGATCCTGAGAACCCCACGAGCTTCTCAATCCACCAGATTGACCGCTACCATAACTACCACCTGGCATATTTGGATTTCCAAAGGCTACAGCAACTGCTGGACCACCATATCCAGGATTGACATCCTCATAGCCAGGATTGGCTCCACCGTAAATTCCATAAGCACCATAACCCATGCCATTGTTGGATGATCCATAACCATAACCTGGTGTACCATATCCGGAGGAACCATAAGGTGGATAGCCACCTATAGTGTTTTGTGACTGCATGTACCTATTGGTATCCATTCTGTCATAAGAACTGGGATTGTCACCAGATGCACCATACCCCTGGTAACTTCCACCACCCATACCACTACCACTGTTGCCCGTGGAACGACCACCAAAACCACCAGAACTACCATCTCTTGGAAGAGAACGTTTTACTTTCACTTGTTTCCCACTGAGATCATGAAATATCTTGTGTACTAAACTTCTTTTGAACCTACAAGCGTCTTACTTACGATATCCTGAAAGTATATATAGAACAACAGGTCTGGAAAACCCAACAGATGTACAAATGAACATTATCTGCCAGCTCATAGCTTACTGCCCGCTTCTTTATCAAAAGGTCCTTCATGAAGTTAGCATACCCAGGCATCTGTTACAGCGCCTCCACCAGAGGAACATTAATAGTCGGCTGCTGTAACATAGTCATGAATTTACTGAACCTTGTGTCATTATCTTTCTTCTTCAATCTCTAAGAAAAATGTGGTGGTAGAAGGGGTATAGTTTTCTCAACCACTTTCTTTTTTTATCTTGCTTCTGATTATCAACCTTTTCAGGAGTATCACAGCCTTCTTCTTTAATCTCTGAGGAAAAGGTGGTGGTGGAAGAGGAATCGTTTTCTTCACCACTTCCTTTCTATCTTGCTTTGGACTATCACTCTTTTCAGGCTGGTGACGTCTAAGTGTAACATCATTAACGCTCTCTTCAGCTTCTACAGCATCATCAAAATCGGCTTTACTAACATACTCTGCTATATCTTCAACTACCTGTTTGCCTTTGGATGAATTTTCCAATACTTTACCACTCCTGGTAGTAATAGCTATACATGATCCATCATTCCTCAGATTTTGCACAGTGTTACTGGGTAGCATTCCAACCTTTCTTTGGTTGAATGCCGTAGATAATTGACTCAATTTTGCTCCAGCTATTTTATTGAAGTGGAATGTGAGTCAACCAATTTCTTTATTCAGGACAAATCATTTATTACCTCAGTTACTCCCGTGCTGGTTGCCTTCACTCCTTTCAACAGCTTAGCCATCATATCTTCCATTGACATATTTCCAGAACCAGATGCAGTGGCGTCATGTCTAGGAGAAACATAAAAACCACTTCTGTCAGTCTTATCCTTCCAACTACCTTGATCACAGTCCTTGTTTCTAGATCTATCATAATAGTTCCGACCTTGGTTTTCTTGGGCATTGCCTCAGAAACCCTCCTGATTATTCAAGTAGTCAGCTTCTTCCTCAGAATTAGATTCATCTCTTCCCTGCGACACAATAACCTTGACTTTTGCAGTCTTTCCTGATAATAAGTTCTTGGTGAGAAGATCCATCTGTGTTTTTATGTGAGCCATATCTTGGTCACGTTCCTCTTGCCTACGCCTCTGTTCTGCAGTCATGCCAATAGATATAGTAGAGTTTGCTACCTCACAATCCCTGGTATGCCAAGCTCTACTTTATTTGTCATACGATCTAACATATCACTTGCCTAAATAAAAGTGAGGTTCATGAATGACCCACCTGCTGCATTATCAACCACTGGCTTAGTCACCAAATTCAAAGATCTATATAATATCTCCATCAAGTGGACATTGGTCATATGATGGTTTGGGCACCGCATAAGCTTTGTCTTAAACCTCTCCCATGTTTTGTGGAGAGCTTCAGTTAGAAGTTGTTGAAAATTTCTGATTTCATCTCTCAGATGTGCTCTCTTAGATGTCGGAAAGAATCTTTCTAAGAAAGCATCTTTCAATTGCCTTCAATTAGTAATAGAATCAGGAGTCAGCCCATTGAACCATAGAGTTGCCTCCCCAGATAGAGAAAACAGAAATAAGCACAGTCGAATTTCATTCCGTCCAACACCAGGATTGTCGAATAACTTGTATGTAGAAATAAAGTTGATCAGATGCATATTCGGATCATCACCTGCAAGTCCACCAAATAGTCCCTTGAGCTGCAATAATTGAATCATGGTGCTAGTGATATTGAACTTGGCTCCGGGTGCCAAGGGCGGAGGAATAATAGCTCCTGTGGCACCAGCTCCATCCAGATCGTCATCATCATCATCAAAGGGGATCTGCATAGCTCGGCATTCAAGCCTAAATCTTGCTTGACGATCTCTTCTGTTTGCTGGTATCGCCACCTCAGCATCTCACCTAGGGTTTAGTAGTTCGTCATCACCTAGGTCTTCATCGTCAGGATTTGTTGCCTGCCCAGGGTTATCAATATTTCGTTGATGTACTAGGGCAGCGGCCAACGCAGCTAGTCTAGCCTATTTCTGTTGAGCAACCCTTCTTTCAATGTCACGTTGTACCTCTATTCTGCCAATACATTGTGGTTCAGGATTTATGGGTAATAATGGCTGACCAGAACTTTGAGTATTTGGCATGCACTGAATAGAACCTGAATAAAACAAAAACAACAACTAAAAGTAAAATACAAGAATCTTTGACCAAAGGGTCTAGTAACTATCACAAACTTAGTTGACAATCGTATTACCCGGCAACAACACCAAAATTTGATAATGCCCAAACTACAGCTCTCATAAGAGTGTAAGCGGTCGTTGTCAAATATAGAACCCAAGAATCCCACTGGGAATACTCGGTCACTAAGTATGCAACTATTAGTAGACTGTTGGTCGAAGATTCTACAAAAAGGGGGGATTTGAAATTAGGCGTGAAATAAGAGTATCAAAGTAACAAAGAAAAAATGAAATGCTTTGTTTAGTAGGTTTTAATCAATGAGAATTGTAAGTTAGGGTTATTTCCACCTTAAAAGTTGTACGTATCTATTGGCTATGAGTTATGCGGAATTCAGACATGCATGTGCTTATAGAGTTTCGTATTCTATGGTAAATCCTAGTGTCTTTCGACCATATAAGATTATCTCACTTTAACTCTTTCGAGCTTAAAGCGTATGACTAATGGTATGAATTCTCCAAGAGGTTAATCCAATTACGGCACTAACTTTTAAACAGGGGTTGGTAGCCCTATTTCCTTGTCACTCTCTCTTTTCCAGACATGTAACTTTTCTTTCGAATAAGTTAATGCTATACTGGCGTATTCTATATGTTTGCAACCACAAGAATTCAATTAATATGAAGAGAAGAATGATATAAGCCGCATACATGTCAAGAATTCACAAACTCATAGCAATAGATAGTATCTCATAAGGCTTCCATAACCCTAACAGAGAATTTTAGCTACTCATGAGTGCAACGGAGATCACAATAAGTATCATCATCATAGCAAAACTAGAATGATCTCACGTTGGAGAGGAGTGTGGCGTCACAACAAGGTTGACGTTTTTCCTCTTGGTGTTTCCCACGAGTTAGCATCTTTCTCTGTTAAATATTGTAATGTGAATTAAGAGCGGAAGTTGAATGAAAAAGACTTGAATTAATGAATGAGTAAATGAGTTAATGCTGAAAAATTCAGCAAATAAGGGTTTTAATAACACCCTTGTTCTAGTCTTACTGAAATAGGGTTTTTATCCTTGTCCTAGTCCTACTCGGTTACTGCATCCTTGTCCTAGTCCTACTCGGTTACTGCTGATCCCAAAGTATTAAGAAATGTTGTTTTTGCCCGGGACAAGTTCTCCATGCATCACTTTCAGTCCACAAGCTTCCAGAAGCTGCCTTCCATCTTACGTGAAGTTTCCTTTGGCGTTAAACAGTCCACAAAATACTGAAATCTTCATCATTTATACCTGAAAACTTGCTAATCACGTTGGTTAGCTCACTTATAAGAAAAAGTACTAAAAGTGCAGGAATTATATATTTTGTCCTTAAAAACTTAGCTAAAATATGGGTAAAGTATAGTACTTTAGGCGTGCAAATACGCCCAACATCACCCATAAGCCCAAAATCCAAGAATCAGTAAAAACTAACTACACCACAAGCTCAAAATCAAAGAATCAGCAAAAATTAACAACCCCACAGTCCCAAAATCAAAGAATCAGTAAAAACTAACAACCCCACAAGCTCAAAATCCAAGAATCATCAAAAACTAACAAGCCCACAATCCCAAAATCCAGGAATCAGCAAAAACTAACAACCCCACAAGCTCAAAATCCATGAATCAGCAAAATCTAACAAACCCACAATCCCAAAATCAAAGAATCAGCAAAAACTAACAACCCAACAAGCAAAAATACAGAACTAATAAAAAATAATGAAACACCAAAAGCTAAAATAGAGTAAAAAAAACTCACCGTGCGGCCATCAATTACATGAGTATCTTGAAGAACTCTATCAAGAACACTAGGATTTGCAAATACAACAAAACCAAATCCTCTAGGCTTTCCAGTAATCTTATCTATCATTACAACAGTTTGTAAAACATCACATACACTTGAAAATACTCCTTCATCTTCTCTTCTGTTGTTTCCCATGATATTCCACCAATAAATAGCTTTCCTTGATCTGAATCCATATGTATTTTCCCTTACTCTCTTTGTATATGGTGTGTGTATATTATGTATACCAAAAAAAAGAAAGTGTAAATTTTGAGTGTGTATATCTCTTTTTGGGTGAAGACAAAGAGAAAGTGAGGGTTTATGAAGGAGAAAAGTGGGAAAGTGAGGTGAATGAAGATGAATTTGGGACAAGGAATGGACAGTTGTGATTTGATTAGATCAATGGTTGTGATGAGTCTTTTGTTTTGTTTTGTAGTTTTCACCTGGTGTCTGATATCTTTCGTGAAGCTTTGTCTCTAATTTGAATCGCGCATTATTGACTAATCTAGATCGCACACTACGAGTTATGATTTGATTAATGAGATTTTGTTTTGTTTTGTAATTTCTCACCTAGTGTCTAGTATCTGTTGTAACGCTCTGTCTAGTTTGGATAGCGCATTATCGACCTAGTCTAGATTGCACACTACGAGTTGTGATTTGATTAGATCAGTGATGGTGATGATATTTTTGTTTTGTTTTTCAGTTTCCCATCTAATGTCTGGTATTTGTTATGGAGCTCTGGCTAATTCAGATCGCGTATTGTCGATTAATCTGGATCGCACACTACAGATTGTGATTTGATTAAATCAATGGTGTTGATGAGATTTTTTTGTTTGTTTTTTCAGTTTCTCATCTAGTGTCTGATATCTGTTGTGAATCTCTGTCTAATTCGGATCGTGCATTATTGACTAATGTGGATCACACACTACGAATTGTTATTTGATTAGATCAATGGTGGTGATGAGATTTTTTATTTTGTTTTGTACTTTCTCACCTAGTGTCTGGTATCTTTCGTGAAGTTCTATCTAATTCGGATCACGCATTTATTTTGAATAGCGCATTATCGACTAATCTGGATCGCACACTACGAGTTGTGATTTGATTAGATCAATAGTGATGATGAGATTTTTTATTTTGCTTTTTCAGTTTCTCATCCAGTGTCTGATATTTATTGTGAAGCTCTGTCTAATTCGGATTGCGCATTATCGACTAATGTGGGATGCGCACACTACGGATTGTTTATTTGATTAGATCAATGGTGGTGATGAGATTTTTTATTTTGTTTTGTAGTTTTCCACCTAGTGTCTGGTATCTGTCGTGAAGTTCTATCGAATTCGGATCACGCGTTTAATTCAAATCGCGCATTATCGACTAATTTGGATCGCACGCTACGAGTTGTGATTTGATTAGATCAATGGTGGAGATAGACTTTTGTTTTGTTTTGTTTTGTAGTTTCGTACCTAATGTCTAGTATCTATAGTGAAGCCCTGTGTAATTCATATCGCGCATTATCGACTAATCTGGATCGCAAACTATAAGTTGTGATTTGATTAGATCAATAGTGGGTGATGAGATTTTTTGTTTTGTTTTTCAGTTTCCCACTTAGTGTCTGGTATCTGTTATGAAGCTCTATCTAATTCGAATTGTGCATTAACCACTAATCTGGATCGCTAACTATGGCTTGTTATTTGATTAGATCAATGGTGGTGATGAGATTTTTTATTTTGTTTTGTAGGTTTGTCTCCTAGTATTTGGTATCTGTCATAAAGCTCTGTCTAATTCGGATCGCGCATTATCGACTAATCTGGATTGCAAACTACAAGTTGTGATTTGATTAAATTAGTGATGGTGATGAGATTTTTTGTTTTGTAGTTTTTCCACCTAGTGTATGGTATCTGTCAGTGAAGCTCTGTTTAGTTCCAATCGCCCATTATCGACTAATTTGAATCGCACGCTACAAGTTGTGATTTGATAAGATCAATGGTGGTGAGGAGATTTTTGTTTTGTTTGCAGTTTCCCACCTAGTGTCTAGTATCTATCGTGAAGCTCTATCAAATTCGATTGCGTATTATCGACTAGTTTGGATTGCACACTACCGAGTTGTGATTTGATTCTATCAATGGTGTGGTGAAAATTTTGTTTGTTTTTTAGTTTACCACTTAGTGTCTGGTATCTGTCATAAGCTCTGTCAAATTCGGATCGCGCATTGTTGATTAATCTGGATCACACACTGGGCTATTGTGATTTGATTAGATCAATGGTGGGGGTGGTTTTTTAGTTTCCCACTTAGTGTATGGTATCTGTCGTGTAGCTCTCTCTAATTTGGATTGTGCATTATTGACAAATCTGGATCGTACAATACAAGTTGTGATTTGATTAGATCATTGATGGTGATGAAATTTTTGTTTTGTTTTTGTAGGTTCCCACCTAGGTTTGGTATCTGTCGTGTAGCTCTGTCTAATTCGAAATAACGCATTATCGACTAATTTTTTATCACACACTACAAGTTGTGATTTGATTAGATCAACGGTGGTGATGAGGCTTTTTATTTTGTTTTTTTAGTTTCCATCGAATGTCCTGTATCTGTTATGGAGCTTTGTCTAATTTGGATTGCTCATTGCTGATTAATCTGAATCACACACTATAAGGATCATTTTCGGGATGACATTCTTCACGGGATTTCTCCATATTCAGTGTCAAAACTTAAGACTAGTGATTTTGTCCATTGAGACAAGGATTGAACAGTTATATTTGATGAGATTAGTGGTGGGTGATGAATTTATTTTTTTTCAGTTTCCCACCTAATGTTCGATATTTGTTATGGAGATTTTTCTCATTTGGATCACGTATTGTCGACTAATATAGATCGCGCACTACAAGGTCCATTCTGAGGATGACGCTTTCAATGAAATTTTCTCCATATTCTGGTGCCCGAACTTGAGATCGTTGATTTTCTCTATTGCGACAGGAAATGAACGGTTTATGATTTGATGAGATCAGTGGTGGTAATTAGAATTTGAATGTTATACGTGATTGGCGCAGGAGGGATAAGTACTCGAGCCAGAGTCTTCGCATTGAAGTCTCTTTTATATAACTGTGGTACTGAATTAATGTTCACTGTATCGCAACTAAATTCAATGGATAATATTATACCTCTCATCAACAACAAATATCAGATAATTAATTCAATTAAAACAACATTAAATATTAATTCTTACATTACTCACATAAATTCACAAGAATCTATTATACTTCACATAATATTAGTTAAACTTCATTAATTAATATACAAAAGAGGAAAATATTATTATATTTTGAACATAAGAGGCAAATATACCCCCCAAAATATTGGAATTTAATAAGGTTGTTACAATAAATGTACTTTGGTCAAACTTTATAGTTAATTTTCCACCTCACTCTTACCTAGTGAATATTTACTTCACCCTATGAGTTGTTTTTTTTTGGTTTATTATAGTAAACAATATTTTGTTCTCATTCTCAAATTTAGAATGTTTCTAAAGGCTGTAAATATTACATAGCACATCACTTCTTCCATTAAAAAAATAAAATTATACGATAAATGTGTTTGTGAAAATATTAAAATTTTATAAATGTTTTATTGGAATTAATGCTGATTAACCGATAGAATTGTAATTTTATAATATTGGGCGTTCTGGAAAAGTCAATAAAATAATCGTGCATTTTTTACACGACTCTAAAAAAAATATTAACTGGAAAAAATATTTTCAAAATTTACCTTTATTTATATCCTAAACGTATTTGGTATTTTCTTCAAACAATAACTATTTTTAGTAATTATGATAGATAATTTGAGACAAACGAATATATA
The DNA here is from genome assembly GCA_030864225.1 of Capsicum baccatum var. pendulum. Taxonomy (NCBI): domain Eukaryota; kingdom Viridiplantae; phylum Streptophyta; class Magnoliopsida; order Solanales; family Solanaceae; genus Capsicum; species Capsicum baccatum. Next base: position 272,924,492 of record CM061561.1, on the reverse strand, counting down.
CTACCTCTATCCACCTTTATTTTTTACTATAGTAAAAAAAAAACACTTTTAACCATATTATTAAGTCAGTCGATTCATGTTGTGAGAACAGTTTTTTACAGACATGCATAACAAGATTGCGTACACAAAATTTTTATTGATTTTTTCTTGTCAATTTTGCACATAACAGAAGTTTTAGTATACCCAATAACTCTCTTTATTTTCAATTCACCCAATTGTTAGTGAGATGAAGACGACTTATAATAACGAAGGATTCTCTAGTAAAAATATCAAGTTTTCAAATATAAATAAATAAAAATAAACGGAGAAAACATAATATTTGTGGACCAAAATAAATGCTTAAAAAGAAGCACCACATGTAAATCCTCACTTTTTCCCATAGAAGGATCAAATTGCATTCATGTGTGAGTGACAATTACTAGTGTACTGTATCCATTACACATGTTTAATATTTATTTTTATCAACTTGTCGAAAATGACCCTTTTAATTACTTGAAAACGACACATGTGTCCTCTTTATTACACCCTACATTTCCTCAAAATCTAATTTACACCCCCCAAAATAGAATTAATTTTCTGTTTTACACCCTTTTTTATTTAATTTTATGAAAAAATTATAATATCTCTATTTAAGATTGAACGGTATTGATATGATTGAATATCAATTAAGCAACCAACATTGTAGAATTTATTTTTTAGTATACATGATAAGGCTAAAATAAGGTATTTGTTGGTGCATTACATATTGGGTATTAATTCTTGTGGTTTAGTTTTGTCTCTTAGTTAATGTTTAAATGGGAATAACTAATTAAGCAACCAAAATTTTAGTACTGTATTAATTTGTGTTGACAATTACGAAGATAGGGCTAAATAAGGTATTGCAAACAAATTTAATTTGTTGGTGCATTGCATAGACGGTATTAGTTCTTCTGGTTTAATTAATTATTTGATTCTTAGTTATGTTTAAATGAAGATTATTAAATAAGCAACTTCACCAAATCTAGTTATGAAAATTTACAACATGATTAATGAGGCAAGATACTATTTTACAACAAAGTGGAAGTGTAGATTAATTAAATAATGGGGATTGTCAAATCATGTTTAGTTAGATTGCTTCATAAAAAAATTATTTGATTACACTCTTTAATTACACGTGATACAGTTTGCAAATTACACTCTTTAGGATAGTCATTTGTTATCTCCCTTTGTGACCTAATATAAATAGATAGTGTTAGGGTTATTTTTAAGTCATTTGTTATCTCCCATTGTGGCCAATGAAGAATTTTTTCATCAATTTTTGAGGCCTGCACAAATAAAAAGACGTATATTATATATATAAATACGTAATAAAATAAATAAATTTGGGCAATGATGAAATTTTTATAACGTAAAAGTTTTATGATTCGTATCTTGGCAACACGAGTTAGGACGACTAATAAATCAGCAACCACTTCGTATGTCGTATTTAAAATCTAATCTGAGCCGATCTTTTAAAAAATTATATATTTTTATACATATAAGCACACAAATATTTTCAATTTATTTTGATAATTATTTATTTGTTACAAACATTTTTATTTACAAGTGTTTATCCAGGTTGGGAATACTTGACGGGAGTGACATTGAACGAAGAGTTTAAATTTTGTGTTTACATTTTTTATATTTTTACACTTGCACAAAATATAAATTATAGTGTAAAATTTATTTTTTGGGCATTGGACGGAAATGCTTTTTACAAATGTTCATCACGTGTTTAGGCACATATAGGACATTAATATTTATATTAAAAAATTAAATTAATTTAGATACTTACTCAATTAATTCATACTTATACATTGAAAGATATTGCATAGTTTTTTCTTTAATATAATTTTTTCTGATATTTTTTATTTTTCATGCGATTCTCATCACACTTTAGGCAAATTTAGGTCATTACTAGTTATATTAAAATTGATTTAGATACTTAATCAAATAATTCACTTTTTTACATTAATGGATATTATGTAGATTTGTTTCCTAAAATAATTTCTCTTTATTCAATTTTGTCTTTACGTACATATTTATATATTTTGCTTATATATATATTTTACGATAGCATACGCGTTATATTATTTTAATATATATTTTATATTTATATTTGCATGCATTGATTTTTTTTATTTTTTCTTTTTTCTTTTTATAATAAACTTAAGTCTGGCCGGGAACTATATTTGTAGATTCTGAAGGGTGTCTAACCCCTTCCCTTCGCAATAATTTGAATCCTTACCTTGAATCTAAATTGGTTTCGTCATACTCCCTCCGTTTTGAAAAGAATTACCTACTTTGATTTGGCACAAAGTTTAAGAAAATAAAGAAAATTTTTGAATCTTGTAGCCTTAAATTAAAGTAGTGTCAAATGTATCAAAATGCCCTTTAATCATGTGGTCATAAACATGCCATTTGGAAAGTTTAAATTAAAGTATTGCCAAAAAATGAAAGGGGTCATTCTTTTTAAAACGAACTAAAAAGGAAAGTAAGTCATTTCTTTTTAAACAGAGGGAGTACTTGTTAATAAATAAACAGGTTTCCTATTTTTTCTTGAAAATTAGGTGGCGACTCTGTTGACACCCAATTTTGACCTCCCGATATCACTTTTAGGCTGTTATTATATCAAAATTATTTAATTTTAATTATCAATATTCCCATATATTATTTTTACATTGAGTACATACTAACGTGTCGCATTTATAATTAAAGGAAATGAATAAATTTTTTCTTAGCTTTTAGTATCATTTTCATAATTTTTAAACTCAAATTCATAATTTTATGTAATTTTTATTAATATTTATTAAATTATTTTCCACGTAGTTATGCACATCCACATTTTTGCAAACACAATATCTAGTTTTCCATTATTTATTTTATTATATTATATATTATTAATTATTATTATTTATTATTTAATTATTATTACTTATTATTTAATATTGTTATGTATTATTTAATTATTATTATTATATACTATTATCCCTATTTTAATTTTTTTTGCCTAAATTTATCCACCTTTTAACTTAATTTTGTCCAATTTCTTACAATTCTAGCCATTTTTGAAACTCAATTCAAAATTTTCAATTTTTAGATCTTAGTCGTTGGATCCGTTTCGGATCCAACGACTGAGATCTGATACACCTTTCCTTCCTTTTTAAACCAAAATCCTAACCTTAATTCCAAAACCAAACAACAGTCGCTTTTCTCTCTCTATCTGACCTCTCTCATTCTCTCTCTATCTAACCTCTCTTTCACATGGTTGCCGCCGCTGATCGGCGGAGCAGCGCCATCGAGACCTCCTTCTCCAATAGCTTTCCCACCATGCTCTATATTCACCGCTAACGCCTACTCCGATGATACCAGATCTACCACTGCCTCCTGCCATTCGTCCTCGCCGCTGCCAGCGCCGTGCCTCCAAAGCCTACTCCGGCGATACTAGATCTACCACTGCCTCCTTTCGTTCGTCCTCGCCGCTGCCAGCGCCGCGCCGCCAGCCCCTCAGCCTCCATCACCATCTCTCCCTCTATTCCCCTTTCCGGCGATGAACCAGCACGCCAACTCTGCTCCAACATTGCCACGAGACCCCCTTGCTCTCCAACCTCCTCCGTGCACCAACCGTCGCTGCCCCAGGTCATCTCCGTCGTCCACCCACCACCAACCTTCTCCGTGCCATTGATCCATTTGTCAAAAAAGAGATGAAAAACCCATCCACAGGTTTCCCTAATTATTTAAATGTTTGTGTTTACTTTTAATCTCTTTTTCCCTTCTTTAACAGATTTCGAAATCTGAATTAACAATGCATGAATGATTTATTTCATCCGATTCTTTGCCATTTTGTGTGCTTATGTTTTAAGACTACCAGATGTGAAAAATCTAAATTTTAATAATGATCAATTTTGTCATAGTTTGCTAATTCCGAATTTTGAAATTATCCATCTTCTTTGAATTAGTTGACAAATTTCTTGGCTCATGATTATAACGGAGAACATTTGACTGCGTATTATATTATTATGGTTGGATTGATCTTGTGATAATTTGAATAAGATTTTGGAAAAGAACATCTGATTGTGTATCACGTTTCTTGAATTACATCGTGGACTGATTTTTGTATAATTGATGATTTGAATTAGGTACAAAAATAATTAAGGATTATTTTACAAAATTAATTGCTCATAATTTATTTATGGTAAATTGAACAAATTTTCTCATCCCTAATTGACCCTAATTGATTATCGATCTCTTAATTGATTAGTGATTGATGCTAACATGTTACTATTAATTTACCTTCCTTCTACGTAATATGCGACAACATGGCACTCACCTATATATAAGGTAACTTTCAGTATTATGGGAATCTAGTTTTTAATCATGACAGTCTTGATATTTTTTATTTATTGGATTTGGCCTAAGGAAAACAATATTGTGAATGACTTTTACAAATATTTTCCTTTTTAATAGGTATATGATTGATTCAGTAAGAGAAATTCTCTTACTGAGATATTTTTTTACCATTTTTATGTTGGTTTAGTTTTACAATACTCAGCCTATATAAACAATAGTTCACAAGCTCTTAAGTTCACAAGTTCTTAAGTTTTACAATTACTAGTACTACTCTCTTAAACAAAGCATTAGTTACTTTCCATACAAAAAGTTATGGAAAACATGTTGCATATTTTGCTGTGTTGGGCTTTCTTTCTATTTCTATTTTACTACTGCACTGAAGGAGTGCATGCGGCAGATATATTTCAGGGTAAACAGGAAATCAAGAAACCAAAATATGTGCAAATTTCCGTTGAATCTTATTAACATTTGACTGGACTAGAGGATCAAGTTAAGTCTCTTAAGTTGGCTGCTGCACAGTCAAAAATGACTAATAAGGAAAACCTGGGAAAACAATATGCTAAAGTTCCTGAAGAAGCTGTCTCAGGTGATGTTCCTTATTGACTTGTATTTTTCTTGCAACTTGTGCTTTGCAACTTGGTACTGAATTCTTTTATTCACATCTCTCTGTACAGGTTGGGTGAAGCTGAGTCAGAAGCCGCGACACTGAAAAATCACCTAGAATCCGTTACTCTTTTGAAGCTTACTGCTGAAGACAGGGCATCACATCTGGATGGTACTGAAGGAGTACATGTGGCAGATAGATCAAGTTAAGTCTCTTGAGGAAAAAGTGAGTGGCTTAGAGGATGAAGTCAAGGATTTGAATGAAAAGTTGACTGTTGCACAGTCAGAAATGACTAATAAGGAAAACCTGGGAAAACAATATGCTAAAGTTGCTGAAGAAGCTGACTCAGGTGATGTTCCTTATTGACTTGTGTTTTTCTTGCAACAAGTGTTTTGCAACTTGGTACTGAATTCTTTTATTCAGCCAACTTTCGGTTATAAGCGAAAACCGCCAAAAACTAAAGAACTTGTTTGCGAGTTAAATTTCCAAGTACCTTGAAAACATGGCCATATTCTAGTCTACCTTTCCATATACAAAATCACTAGTACAACTAAACACCAGCTGTTGGCAACACATACCATAAGATGACTGCTGTTAATCTTCACCCCGCTTCACCATAACCAGTTTCAGGAAATGGACTATGAGCTAAATTCCACGGTAAGTACTTGTACGCACTGAACACAATCCCCAGCACCAAGGTCGGATTTGACAGAGTGGGATGTCATCAGACGTTAGTACTCGGGCATCTTCTCCTGTGCAACACAAGGTCAAATACAGAGGAAAATGATTATGTCATTCTCAAAACATAACTACCACTACTGCTATTTCTACCCATATCGGCTACAGCTGCACTACCAACAAGAAGCATCATAAAAACTTCTATGTCTTACGCAAGTCAAATGGGAAACCAAAAGAATTCATTTTTTTATAGTGAGGAGAAACTAGCATCAAGTATCCTGCTTGGGAAGGCACAAACAGGTTACAGAACTATATTTAAAACCAAACAACACAATCAAAAGCTAACTCACATAAGCGTTAACATAACAGGCTACGAGAGGAGATGCATTAGATAGCTAGTAAAAATAACCATACGCAAGCCAAATTAAAACGACAGTTAAACAGAAAATATTACAAAATAGGCAATACTACAGACATTACTTATAATAAACTAGAATAAGAACTGCAAAAAACTAAAATTCAAGCAATCCAACAAATCCCATTGAGCGCGTAATCCTTGCAAGAGTAAAATGTATGTGGAACAAAACCAGCAGCGTGAAAGTGAAGTTCCTCTCCAACAATAGGTAAGTTCTCAGATGAAATCAAGCACTGTGATCAGTGTTGTTGAGCCTCCCGACTAGGAGCACCACCATAGCCACCACCATATCCAACTTGGCCACCATGAGGTCCATTTTGCTAAGCACCGTAATTACCCGAACCTTGTGAATTTTGCACTAGCATCGCCATAGCCACTGCCCATGTAACCCCACACCACCTGATTAAATGTCTCCCGATGCACCACCTCCACCAACTGGATTTGCATAAGCACCATACCTCCACCATATACACCATAGCCATAACCTTGACTTCCATAACCCGTGGCTCCAGCTAGAGACTGAACTAACAGCAGATCCTCCATTAGCGGGTACACCTCCACCACCACCAGCACTTAAAGCACCCCATGATGCATTACCATAGCCCATGTTCCCATATCCAGAAGGATCCTGAGAACCACACGAGCTTCTTGATCCACCAGTTTGACCGCTACCATAACTAGCACCAGGCACATTTGGATTTTCGAAGGCTTGCAGCAACTGCTGGA
>CM061561.1:272877543-272917201 GCA_030864225.1 Capsicum baccatum var. pendulum | reverse complement strand
AACCATAAGGTGGATAGCCACCTATAGTGTTTTGTGACTGCATGTATCTGTTGGTATCCATTCTGTCATAAGAACTGGGATTGTCACCAGATGCACATACCCCTGGTAACTTCCACCACCCATACCACTACTACGTTGCCCGTGGAACGACAACTAAAACCACCAGAACTACCATCTCTTGGAAGAGCACGCTTTACTTCCACTTGTTTCCCACTGAGATCATGAAATGTTCTTATGTACTAAACTTCTGTTGAACTGCAAGCATCTTACTTACGACATCCTGAAACTATTATGGAACAATAGGTCTGGAAACCCAACAGATGTACAAATGATTTAAAATTCTTAAATAGAAGCACCTTTACCCAAGCGATGGCACTATTACACAAGAACACTGAACTTAAAAGACACGTTCATTTAAGACATCACCACAGGAAGTTTCATTTTGTGTGTGCAACTAGCAACGAAGGGATCATTCAAGTTTCAAATTACTCTATTAAGTCATTAAAATGTTTAGGGCAAACAATGCTCTAAATTAGAAGAAGGGCGCACCATTAAACTAAAATAAACCACCATCATAGTGTTTTTAATCAGTTACCTACCTACCTTCACCACTACAGAACTCATTGTGAATAAACCATTACCTATTGTCGTTAACACTACAAAAGAGGACATTAGACTAAAATAAAACTGTCTGCACACTATCAACAGAAAGAAGAAAAACATGACTCTATCACAAATAAGGTCTGAAGTATACGTGAATCTTACCACTACCTCAATATCTGTCGACATATATAAATATTTATTTGGTTTGGAATATCACCGGTAAATATGTGGTGGGTTCGATAATATTTTTTCATCATTAACTAAAAGTTTCAAATTTGAACACTAACATTGAGAAAATTGTTGTTGATAGGTATTTTGCGTGAAATAAGACTTGATTGAAGGAATGTATATTGGTTGGATTACTAAATTTCGAATATTAGAAAGTTAAAGAAATTGACTTATCTTTTTAAGAATCTTTTAAAATATTGAAATATCTACTTGTATAGGTTTCTAAGGTAGATTTTGATATATTTCATAATTCTACAAAATATAGTTGTTATTTTTACAATTTAGAATGTTTCTAAAGGTTGTAAATATTACATAGCCATCACTTCTTCCTTTAAAAAAATAAAATTATACGATAAATATGTTTGTAAAAATATTAAAATTGTATAAATGTTTTATTGGAAGGAATGTTGATTAACCGATAGAATTGTAATTTTTATAATATTATGCGTTCTGCAAAAGTAAATAAAATATCATGCATTTTTTTACACGACTCTAAAAAGATATTAACTGGAAAAAATATTTTCAAAATTTAACCTTTATTTATATCCTAACATATTTGGTATTTTCTTGAAACAACAACTATTTTTAGTAATAATGATAGCTAATTTGAGACAAACGAATATAGTACTACCTCTATCCACTTTATTTTTTACTATAGTAAAAAAAATCACTTTTACCATATTATTAAGTCATCGATTCAAGATGTGAGAACAGTTTTTTATAGACATGCATAACAAGATTGCGTATACTAAATTCTTATTGATTTTTTCTTTCAATTTTGCACATAACAGAAGTTTTAGTATACCCAATAACTCTCTTTTATTTTCAATTCACCTAATAGTTAGTGAGATGAAACGACTTATAATAACGAAGGATGCTCTAGTAAAAATATCATGTTTTCAAATATAAATAAATAAAAATAAACGGAGGAAAACATAATATTTGTGGACCAAAATAAATGCTTAAAAAGAAACACCACATGTAAATCCTCACTTTTCCCATAGAAGGATCAAATTGCATTCATGTGTGAGTGACAATTACTAGTGTACTGTATCCATTGCACATGTTTAATACTTATTTTTATCAACTTGTCGAAAATGACCCTTTTAATTACTTGAAAATGACACAGGTGTCCTCTTTATTACACCCTACATTTCCTCAAAATCTAATTTACACCCCCCCAAAATAGAATTAATTTTCTGTTATACACCCTTTTTTATTTAATTTTATGAAAACATTATAATATTTATATTTAAGATTGAACGGTATTGATATGATTGAATATCAATTAAGCAACCAACATTTTAGAATTTATTTTTTAGTATACATGATAAGGCTAAAATAAGGTATTTGTGGGTGCATTACATATTGGGTATTAATTCTTGTGGTTTAGTTTTGTCTCTTAGTTAATGTTTAAATGGGAATAACTAATTAAGCAACCAAAATTTTAGTACTGTATTAATTTGTGTTGACAATTACGAAGATAGGGCTAAATAAGGTATTGCAAACAAATTTAATTTGTTGGTGCATTGTATATAGGGTATTAGTTCTTCTGGTTTAATTAATTATTTGATTCTTAGTTATGTTTAAATGAAGATTATTAAATAAGCAACTTCACCAAATCTAATTATGAAAATTTACAACATGATTAATGAGGCAAGATACTGTTTTACAACAAAGTGATAGTGTAGATTAATTAAATAATGTGATTGTCAAATCATGTTTAGTTATATTGCTTCATAAAAAAATTATTTGATTACACTCTTTAATTACGCGTGATACTGTATGCAGATTACACTCTTTAGGATGGTCATTTGTTATCTCCCTTTGTGGACTAATATAAATAGACAGTGTTAGGGTTATTTTTGAGTTATTTGTTATCTCCCTTTGTGGCCAAGGAAGAATGTTTTCATCAATTTTTGAGGCCTATACAAATAAAAAGACGTATATTATATATATAAATACGTCATAAAATAAATAAATTTGGGCAATGACGAAATTTTTATAACGTAAAAGTTTTATGATTCGTATCTTTGTAACACGAGTTAGGACGACTAATAAATCAGCAACCACTTCGTATGTCGTATTTAAAATCTAATCCGAGCCCACCTTTTAAAAAATTATATATTTTTATACATATAAGCACACAAATATTTTCAATTTATTTTGATAATTATTTATTTGTTACAAACATTTTTATTTACAAGTGTTTATCCAGGTTGGGAATACTTGACGGGAGTGACATTTAACGGAGAGTTTAAATTTTGTGTTTGCATTTTTTATATTTTTACACTTGTACAAAATATAAATTATAGTGTAAAATTTATTTTTGGGGAATTGGACGAAAATGCTTTTTACAAATGTTCATCACGTGTTTAGGCAAACATAGGTCGTTAGTATTTATATTAAAAAATTAAATTAATTTAGATACTTACTCAATTAATTCATACTTATACATTGAAAGATATTGCATAGATTGTTCTTTAGTATAATTTTTCTGATATTTTTTATTTTTCATGCGATTCTCATCACACTTTTGGCAAATTTAGGTCATTACTAGTTATATTAAAATTGATTTAGATACTTAATCAAATAATTCACTTTTTTACATTAATGGATATTATGTAGATTTTTTTTCTTAAAATAATTTTTCTTTATTCAATTTTGTCTTTACGTACATATTTATATATTTTGCTTATATATATATTTTACTATAGCATACGCGCTATATTATTTTAATATATATTTTATATTTGTATTTGAATGCATTGATTTTTTTCTTTTTTCTTTTTTCATTTTTTAATAATCTTAAGTCTGGCCGGGAACCATATTTGTAGATTCTGAAGGGTGTCTAACCCCTTCCCTTTACGATAATTTGAATCATTACCTAGAATCTAAATTGGTTTCGTCATACTCCCTCCATTTCGAAAAGAATTACCTACTTTTATTTGGCACAAATTTTAAGAAAATAAAGACAATTTTTGAAACTTGTAGTCTTAAATTAAAGTAGTGTCAAATGTATCAAAATGCCCTTTAATCTTGTGGTCATAAACATGTCATTTGGAAAGTTTAAATTAAAGTATTGCCAAAAATTGAAAGGGGTCATTCTTTTTTAAACGAGCTAAAAAGGAAAGTAAGTCATTTCTTTTTAAACGGAGGGAGTACTTGTTAATAAATAAATAGGTTTCCTATTTTTTCTTGAAAATTAGGTGGCGACTCTGTTGACACCCAATTTTGACCTCCCGATATCACTTTTAGGCTGTTATTATATCAAAATTATTTAATTTTAATTATCAATATTTTTAAATATTATTCTTACATTGAGTACATACTAACGTGTCGCATTTATAATTAAAGGAAATACATAAATTATTTCTTAGCTTTTAGTATCATTGTCATAATTTTTAAACTCAAATTCAGCATTTCATGTAATTTTTATTAAATTATTTTCCACGTAGTTATGCACATCCATATTTTTGCAAACACAATATCTAGTTTTCCATTATTTAGCATTATTTATTTTATTAAATTATTTATTATTAATTTTTATTATTTATTATTTAATTATTATTATTTATTATTTAATATTGTTATGTATTATTTAATTATTATTATTATATACTATTATCCCTATTTTAATTTAAATAACAACCTAGTTTAATTCATTTTACCTAAATTTATTCACCTTTTAACTTAATTTTGTCCAATTTCTTACAATTCTAGCCATTTTTGAAACTCAATTCCAAATTATCAATTTTTAGATCTCAGTTGTTGATCCTGAATGGATCCAACGACTGAGATCTGATACACCTCTCTTTCCTTTTTAATCCAAAAATCTAACCCTAATTCCAAAATCAAACAACAGCCGCTCCTTCTCTCTCTATCTAACCTCTCTCCTTCTCTCTCTATCTAACCTCTCTTTCCCATGGATGCCGCCACTACTCGGCGGAGTAGCTCCACCGAGACCCCCTTCTCCAATAGCTTTCCCACCGCCCTATATATGCGCCGCCAATGCCTACTCCGGCGATACCAGATCTACCACTGCCTCCTGCCGTTCATCCTCACCGCGCCGCCAACGCCTACTCCGGCGATACCAGATCTACTACTACCTTCTGCCGTTCGTCCTTACCGCTGCCAGCGCCGCGCCGCCAGTCCCTCAGCCTCCATCACCATCTCTCCCATCATTTTCCCCTTTTCGGTGATGAATTAGCACGCCAACGCCGCTCCAACATTGCCACGAGACCCCTCTGCTCTCCAACCTCCTCCGTGAACCAACCGTCGCCGCCCCAGGTCATCTCCATCATCCACCCGCCACCAACCTTCTCCGTGCCGTTGATCCGTTTGTCAAAAAAGAGATAAAAAACGCATCCACAGGTTTGCCTAAATATTTAAATGTTTGTGTTTAATTTTAATATCTTTTCCCCTTCTTTAACAGATTTCGAACTCTGAATTAACAATGCATGAATGATTTATTTCATCCGATTCTTTGTCATTTTGTGTGCTTATGTTTTAAGACTACCAGATGTGAAAAATCTAAATTTTAATAATGATCAATTTTGTCATAGTTTGCTAATTCCGAATTTTGAAATTATCCAACTTCTTTGAATTAGTTGACAAATTTCTTGGCTATTTGACTGCGTATTATATTTTTGTGGTTGGATTGATCTTTTGATAATTTGAATAAGATTTTGGTAAAGAACATCTGATTGTGTATCACGTTTCTTGAATTACATCGTGGACTGATTTTTGTACAATTGATGATTTGAATTAGGTACAAAAATAATTAGGGATTATTTTACAAAATTAATTGCTCATAATTTATTTATGGTAAATTGAAAAAATTTTCTCATCCCTAATTGACCCTATTGATTATCGATCTCTTAATAGATTAGTAATTGATGCTAACATGTTTCCTATTAATTTACCTTCCTTCTATGGAATATGCGACAACATGGCACTCACCTATATATAAGGTAACTTTCGTAATTATGGGAATCTAGTTTTTAATCATGACATTCCTTGATATTTTTTATTTATTGGATTGGCCTAAGGAAGAAAATATTGTGAATGACTGTTACAAATATTGACCATTCCTTTTTAATTGGTATATGATTGATTCAGTAAGAGAAATTCTTTACTGAGATTTTTTATTTACCATTTTTTATGTTTGGTTTAGTTTTACAATACTCAGCCCTATATAAACAATTCTTTAAGCTCTTAAGTTCACAAGTTCTTATTAAGTTTTACAATTACCACTACTTACTCCTCTTAAACAAAGCATAGTTACTTTCAACACAAAAAGTTATGGAAAACATCTTGCATATTTTGCTGTGTTTTGCTTTCTTTCTATTTCTGTTTTACTACTGCTTGCAGGTAAGTCCCTCAAGGTCTTTGCAGAGTGTTCTAGCTTGGATGATACAACTAAGTGAAGAAAAAGCCCAAGCTGAAGCAGCAAATTGAGATGTTGAAGGAAAAATATGAGCGTACGGTCTACAGAAGTTGCAAACAAGCAACACCTTGAGGGAGTGAAGAAAATTGCAAAATTAGGACGCAGAGTGTCAGAGATTAAGTGGACTTGTGTGGAAGCATTTGCTTGGGCCTACAGCCTTGGCCCAGATGAGCTTGACCTGACCACCCAAAACATTATTGACGACCTGGAGGGAGTGAAGAAAATTGCAAAATTGGACGCAGAGCGTCAGAGATTACGGTGGTCTTGTGTGGATGAAGCTTGACCCTGACCACCCAAACAACATATGTGGAGCTTCGACCCCCAATTACAATCCCAAAGTTACAATATACTACCTATTGTTTTTTGTTTGTTGTTGTTTTCATTCACTGGGTTCGATGTTGTATTAAATTTAAAGTATATAAGAGAAATGCATGGAATAATTGTCTTATTTTCTATCAATCATTTCAAGAGCACTTGTTATTTTTCTTTACTGATCGATTGTCTCTTTCCATCTACTTTATGAAATATCAGAAAAAGGAATGAATTTAGCGGATAATAAAGATAACTCGAAGAATGCCGAATCTTCTTCTTCAAAGGCCAAGTTAATAGACGAACCAAGCTAGATAGTCTTCTATCACTTGATTTATGATAACAATTTTTTTTAAAACTACATATTATATCACTCTATCAAATAAAAATTAAAATGAAAATAATTTTGTTAATTGAAAGGGTGTAATTGGTGGTCTCCACTCTTCATTCCGTGCAGTACTACTCAATGAGACACCCTAATATATCCAATACCCACTAGGCACTAGCCCAAACAGACAAAAAGATCATAATCCCTTTTCTTAAAAAAACAATAAAAAAAATATTGTAAATGTAAGCTTACAAATTTGATGTTGAAATCATTGAAGTTTCAATACAGATTACTTTCTTTCTTTAGTTTCAATTTATGTGTCACTTAAATAGATCTAATATAATTTAATTTTATAAGTTAATCAAATTGATTTTTCCATAAGTGAGGAGGAGTAAATTTAATGAATAGGAAATATGGTAAGTAATACTAGTAAAAACAAGCAAGGGTTGTTTGGTTGTTGGTTATAATTATGTGCAGTTGTTTGGTTATTTCATTTTCTACAACGTATAAAATATTAGTACAAATTAACTCATAATTTATACATGTTGTATTTAACTGGGGAATGTATATTAAATAACTAAATATTGTACTTATATGATATGCCAAGTTTTGTACAATGTAACTAAAAAAATTATGAAAATACAAATGTTGGGTATATGAATAAAAATCCTATATTATTAATTGAAAAAAATGAGAAATTAAGAAATCAATTTAGTTTAATTTTTATCATTTTGTAATATGTTAATCTATTAGTATTATTTATCATTGAGTGACTCCAAGCTTCATAACTCTTCACTTTCTTCCCTACCTTAGTTTCCAAACAAAAACTGCCCCAACGACAACCCAAAATCGCATTGAATGTTCACATCTCCACCTTGGTTGCCATCTCTATACAACAATCACCTCTCTACTCGGGGGCAGAGCCAACATGTGTAATGGATGAGGGGTTCACCGTATATTCCCACCAGTGGGGTCTTGGGAGGGAAGTGTAAGAAGTCCATACCACTACCTCAAATGTGAGATAGATATGTTGTGTTCCGACAAACCCCTGGCTTAAATCAAACAATCTAGATAAGGAATTGCAAAAGAACCATTCATCGAACCCCCTTCAGCGGAAAATTATACTATTTATACATTACTAAAATCATATTATATGTATATATAATAGATGTCGAGCTCCTTTCGATAAGTTTTTCTTCAAATTTTGAACCCCCTCTCCAACATATTATTTGTCCCAATAAAGTTAGCTTGGTTCACAACAGTATTCACTTACTTTCCTTAGTTATCCAAACATAGAAACAATGAAATGACAAGAGTCATGCATTCCCAATAGAAACAAAGATTCTGCAGTTTAACAATTATAGAATCAGCAACTCAAAGTGTCTGTGCCTTAGCTATATCATATCCTTGGTTGGCGAAACACAGTAGAACTTCACTAAGAATAGTATTTTACTTGGAAAATCCAGTGAAAGGTCATTCACTACTTGAGACTAAAGAACATACATCAAATCAAAAGAACCCAAAAATGTTTCAACATTGTTAATGAAAGCCAGGAGAAATGTGAATCTTTCATCAAGTCTAAGGAAAAACACCCTACTCAAAGGGACAATAAGATTTAGAGATACCCCAAAAAAAAGTAGAAAAGCAATAAGCTCAACTACCACAGTCAGTGCACAGACAAATCCTAATTAGACGAAAGACAGTAAGTTCTAAGCTATTCTACTGTTAAATTGGTGTAAATAAGAAAAATAAAGTTTAATCATTCTAAACTAGTGAGGTAGCCTAAACCATGTTATTCTGTAATCTATCTCCAGAAAAACATCCTTTTATAAGCGAAAATCCGCCAAAAACTAAAGAACTTGTTTGCGAGTTAAATTGCCAAGTACCCTCGAAAACATGGCCATATTCTAGTCTAACCCTTTCCATATACAAAATCACTAGTACAGACTAAACACCATCAGCTGTTGGCAACACATACCATATGATGACTGCTGTTAGTGTTCACCCCGCTTCACCATGACCAGTTTCATGAAATGCACCATGAGCCAAATTCCACGGTAAGTACTTGTACGCACTGAACATAATCCCCAGCACCAAGGTCGGATTTGACAGAGTGGGATGTCATTAGACGTTAGTACTCGGGCATCTCCTCCTGTGCAACACAAGGTCAAATACAGAGGAAAATGATTATGTAATTCTCAAAACTTAACTACCACTACTGCTATTGCTACCCATATCGGCTACAGCATGCGACTACCAACAAGAAGCATCACGAAAAATTTCTTAGTCCAAAGCAAGTCAAATGGGGAAACCAAAAGAATTCATTTTTTTATAGTGAGGAAAACTAGCATCAAGTATCCTGCTTGGAAGGCATGATGTTAGGCGTATTTACACGCCTAAAGCACCTTTAATTACCCATATTTTTGCTATGTTTTAAGGACAAAATATATAATTCCTGCACTTTTAGTCCATTTTCCTATAAGTGAGCTAACGACGTGATTAGCAAGTTTTCAGGTATTTATGATTAAGATTTCAGCACTTTGTTGGACCTTTCGGTAGCAAGGGAAACTTCACATAAGAGGGAAGGCAGCTTCTGGAAGCTTATGGACTTAAAGTGATGCATGGAGCACTTGTCCCGGGCAAAAACAACATTTCTAAAGACTTGGGGGATCAGCAGTAACTTAGTAGATTAGCACAAGTACGCAGGTAACCTAGTAGGACTAGGACAAGGGATAAAAACCCTATTTCAGTAGGACTTAGGACAAGGATGTTATAAAAACCCTATTTTGCTGAATTTTTCAGCATTCACTCATTCATTAATTCAAGTCTTTTTCATTCGACTTCTGCTCCTAATTCACGTTACAATTTCTGACAGAGGACACGGCTCTCTTGAGAGCAGCGGACCAAGAGAAAAAAATGTCAACCCTAAGTTGACGTCTAAATCATCTCCATCGCCAAAATTATTCTAGGTTGTGGTATGTATGATTATATCTGTTGGGATTTACGTTGCACTCATGAGTATCTAAACTTCTCTGTTAGGGTTATGGAAGCCTTATGATATACTATCTATTACTATGAGTTTGTGAATTCGCGATGTGCATGCTACTTATATCATTACTCTCTTATCTTAACTGAATTCTTGTGGTTGCAAACATATAGAATACGCCCATTATAGCATTAACTTGTTCGAGAGAAAATTTACATGTTTGGAAAGAAGAGTGTGACAAGGAAATAGGGCTACCAACCCCTGTTTACAAGTTAGTGCCGTAACTCTGGATTAACCTCTTGGAGAGTTCATACCATTAGTAACACACTTTAAGCTCGAGAGAGTTAAAGTGAGATAATCCTTGATGGTCGAGAGACGCTAGGATTTACCATTAGAATACGAATCTCTATAAGTGCATGCATGTCTGAATTCCGCATAACTCATAATTAATAGATACGTAGAACTCATATGGTGGACATAACCCTAAATTATAATTCTCATTGATTAAATTTTACTAAACAAAGCATTCCGGTGTTATTTTGTTTACATTAATTCACGCCATAATTCAAATCCCCCCATTTCCATAGAATTTTCGATCAACGGTCTAATAATAGTTGCAACACTTAGTGACCGAGTATTCCCTGTGGGATTCGAAAACCAACCCAGTTGGGTTCTATATTTGACAGCGACCGCTTACACTCTTACGAGAGCTGTAGTTTGGGGCGTTATCAAATTTTGGCACCATTGTCGGGGAACACGATTGTCAACTAAGTTTGTGATAGTTACTGGACCCTTTGGTAAAAAATTCTCAGATTTTACTTTTATTTGTTGTTTTTGTTTTATTCAGGTTTTGTTCAGTGCATGCCAAATACTTGAAGTTCTGGTCAAACCGTTATTACCTATCAATCCTGAACCACATCGTATTGGCAGAATGGATGCACAACGTGACATTGAAAGAAGGGCTGCTCAACAGGAGCAAGCTAGATTAGCTGCATTGGCCGCCACTCAAGTGCATCAACAGAATATTGATAATCCAGGCCGTGCAACAAATCCTGATGATGAGGACCTGGGTGATGAGGATCTACTGAATCCTAGGCGTACTGATGAGGTGGCGACAACTATGAACAGAAGAGATCGTCAAGCTAGATTGAGGCCTGAGCGCCGAGCTATGCAGATTCCTTTTGATGATGATGATGACGATCTGGATGGAGCTGGTGCCAGCTGGGGCTATTATTCCTCCGGCCTTGGCACCCGGAGCCAAGTTCAATATTACTAGCACCATGATTCAATTATTGCAGCTCAAGGGATTATTTAGTGGACTTGCAGGCGATGATCCGAATATGCATCTGATCAATTTTATCTCAATATACAAGTCGTTTGACAATCCAGGAGTTGGGGCAGAATGCAATTCGGCTATGCTTATTTCCATTGTCTCTGTCTGGGGAGGCAACTCCATGGTTGAATAGGCTAACGCCAGATTCTATTACTAATTGGAGGCAACTGAAAGACGCTTTCCTAGAAATATTCTTTCCAGCATCCAAGAGAGCACAATTGAGAGATGAGATCAACAATTTTCGATAGCTTCCAACTGAAGCTCTCCACAAAACATGGGAGAGGTTCAAGAAGAAGCTTATGCGGTGCCCAAATCATCATATATGACCAATGTCCACTTGATGTGATATTATACAGGTCTTTGAATTCGGTGACTAAGCCAGTGGGTTGATAATGCTGCAGGAGGGTCATTCATGGACCTTACTTTTATTCAGGCAAGTGATATGCTAGATCGTATGACAAAGCAGAGTAGAGCTTGGCATACCAGGGAATTCTGAGGATAGCAAGCTCTACTATATCTTTTGGCATGACTGCATAACAAAGGCGAAGAGAGGAGGAATGTGATTCAAGATATGGCTCACATGAAAACACAGATGGATCTTCTTACCAAGCATTTATTATCAGGGAAGACCAAAAAAGTCAAGGCTGTTGTAGCACAGGGAAGAGCTGGAATCAGATTCCGAGGGAGAAGCAAATTATTTGAATAATCAGGGGGGGTTTTGAGGCAATGCCCAAGGAAACCAAGGTCGGAACTATTATCATAAATCTAGATACAAGGACCCGCAATCAAGGTGGTTGGAAGAATAAGACTGGACAAGAATGGTTTGTATGTTCCTCCTGGAAATTGTGAGCGTGGCGTCTGACTCTGGGGAAGATGTCCATAGAAGATATAATGGCTAAGCTATTGAAAGGAGTAGAGGTAACCAACATGGGTGTAACTGAGGTGAAGAATGATTTGTCTTCAATAAAGCAATTGGTTGACTCGCATTCTACCACAATAAAATAGCTGGAGCAATAATTGAGTCAACTTTCAGTGACATTCAACCAAAGAAAGGCTGGAACGCTACCTAGCGACACAGTACAAAATCCGAGGAATGATGGATCGTGTATGGCTATTACTACCTGAAGTGGTAAAGTGCTGAAAAAATCCATCCAAAGGCAAGCAGGTGGTTGATGATATAATGGATAATGTTATTGATGCAGAATGTGAAGAGGTCGAAGAAGCTGAAGAGTGTGTTCATGACATCACCCCAAGACGTCTGCAGCCTGAAAAGATTGATAGTTGGAAGCAAGATAAAAAGAAAGTTGTGGAGAAAACTATTCCCCTTCCACCACCATATTTTCCTTAGAGACTGAAGAAGAAGGCTGACGACACTCCTAAAAAGGTTGATAATCGGAAGCAAGATAAAAAAGAAGTGGTGGATAAAACAATTCCCCTTCCACCACAACCTTTTTTGCAGAGACTAAAGAAGAAATCTGATGATACCCAGGTTCAGTAAATTCATGACTATGTTGAAGCAACTGACTATTAATGTTCCTTTGGTGGAAGCGCTAGAGGAGATGCCCGGATATGCTAAAATTCATGAAGGACTTTTTGACAAAGAAGCGGGCAGTAAGCTATGAGCTAGCAGATAATGTTCATCATTGCAGTGCAATCGCTACAAGATCGCTAGTACATAAGAAGGCAGATCCTGGTGTTTTCACTATTCCTTGCATGATCGTATCGTTAGATTTTGCTAAGGCATTGTGCTATTTGGGAGCTAGAATCAATTTGATGCCGCTATCCGTGTATAGAAAGTTGGGGTTGGGTGATCTACACCAACTAATATACGGCTCGTGATGGCAGATAGGTCGGTAAAATGACCTGTGGGTATCTTGAATGATGTGTTGGTGAAGGTTTCCACCTTCATCTTTCCTGCAGACTTTGTTATTTTGGATTGCGAGGTGGATTCTGAAGTTCCCATAATCTTGGGATGCCCTTTCCTCGAAACTGGAAGTGTGTTTATTGATTTAAGAACTAATGAGATTTTATTTCGGATGAATGACGAAGTGGTCCATTTTGATGTAGGCAAAGCAATGAAGCAACCCAGCGATATGAATGTGTTCTCTGTAGATGATGTTTATTATGAGGATGAGAAAGAATTATCGATAGAGAAGCAGCTTACTGTTGAGACACTATCTGATGTGATGTTGACTTTTGATCGTGAGGAGGCTGAAGAATATGAAGAAACCGTTTGTTCTCTAACAAGAATAAGGTCCTATTCTCATGCTCCTAAGAAGCTGGACCTTGATCTTAAGAATCAATCTTCATAAACAGCAAAGACTTCCATAGAAGAGCCACCAGTGCTAGAATCGAAAGAGCTCCCCAGTCACCTAAGGTATGCGTTCTTGGGAAGTGGAAATACACTTCCGGTGAGTGTTGCGGCTGATTTAGGTGAACAGAACATAGAGGCTCTCATCTCTGCTCTGAAGAGGTACAAGAGGGCTATGGGTTGGACTATTGATGATATAATTGGCTTCCCTCCTGGGATATGTACGAACAAGATTCATCTCGAAGAAGATTACATGCCCATAATTAAGCATCAACGTCATCTGAATCCATTCAGAAAATGATCCGCCATCTCTGTCGATGAAGTCTAAGTAATCGAGATAGCTATGTCGTGTCGCGATAATAACTAAGGTGCTTGGTGGGAGGCAACCCATCGTTCTAATTATTTTTATTGTTTTTGAGTAAGTGTAGGTGCAAGACATATAAAGGAGGAGCTTGGTCTCAAATTTTTATTTGAAAGTGAGCAATGTTTAAAGGTGGTAAGTGAGTAATGAAGGAGCAAAAGCTTTCAGCTAGGCATTGCCTATACAAATCTAGGCAATGGACAAGGCAAGGCCTATGTAAATCTAGGCAACGGACAAGGTAAGGCCTATGCTATGGCCTTTGTTCTCTGAATCTACAATGCCATAGCATAGGTGCCGCCTATGCCCAACAATGCCATAGCATAGGCGCCGCCTATGCTCAACTAGGCAAAGCATTAGGCGCTGCTGATGATAGGCTAATTTACACGCCTAAAGTACTATGTTTCACCCATATTTTAGCTAAGTTTTAAGGACAAAATATATAATTCATGCACTTTTAGTCCTTTTTCCTGTAAGTGAGCTAACAAAACGTGATTAGTAAGTTTTCAGGTATAAATGATGCAGATTTCAGCATTTTATGGATAACTTGACGCAAAAGAAAGCTTCACGAAAGAAGGAAGGGAAAGCTTGGACGCCAAGGACCAAAAGTGACGCATGGAAAACCTGTCCCCGGGTAAAAAACAATAATTCTCAAGACTTTAGGGACTAACGGTAACTTAGTAAGATTAGGATAATGATACATTAACCTAGTAGGATTGGGTTAAGTAATGCATTAGCTTAGTAGGAATAGAATATGGGTGTTATAAATACCCTATTTTGCTAGAGATTTTTATTCATTCTACTTCTAATTCATTACACCATTCCATCAATTCCTATCCATCCACCATCCATCCATCCATCAAAACAAATTTTCTTTATTAACTCATTGTTGATATTATTTTTCATCTATTCGACTTTTAATTTACAACAAGAGAATCGCTATTTTGCAAGGAATTCGCGCCATTCTTACCCCTATACTTATCGTGAGATTATTTTGGTATGATGATAATTGCTATTGTGTTTTCCGTTGCAATCATGAGTAGCTAAACTTCTCTGTTGGGGTTATGGAAGCCTTATGAGATACTATCTAAGGCTATGAGTTTGTGAATTCGTGACACGTGTGTTGCTTATATCATTATTCTCTTCATCTTAATGCAAATTCTTGTGGCTGCAGACGCATAGAATAACGCCAGTATAGCATTAACTTGTTCGAAACAAAAGTTTTATGTCTGGAAAAGAGATAATGTCAAGGTAATAGGGTCCCATCCCCTATTAAAAAGTTAGTTCCATAACTGGATTAACCTCTTGGAGAATTTGTACCGTTAGATATGCTTTAAGCTCGAAAGAGTTAAAGTGAAATAGTCCTTGTTGAGGTCGAAAGACGCTTGGATTTACCATCGAATACAATTCTCTATAAGCACATGCATGTCTGAATTCCGCATAACTCATAGCCAATAGAGACGTACAACTCATAAGGTGGACATAACCCAAACCTCTCAATTCTCATTGTTTTACATCTTACCAAACATTCTTACTTTTTACTTTCCTATTTTCCATTTTTACCTTATTACTTTGGTTACATTACTTGCACGACAAAACTCCCCCCTTTTTACGAGACTTGCACTAAAAGTCTAGTAATCTGTGCTTACTTGTTGACCAAGCTATTCCTTGTGGGATCGATACCCAACACAGTTGGGTTATATATTTGAAAGCGACCGCTTTATACTCCTACGAGAGCTGTAGATTGAGCGTTATCAAAAATTGGCGCCGTTGCCGGGGAATACGAGTGTCAATTAAGTTTGTGATAATTACTAGACCCTTTGGTCAAAGATTCTCGTACTTTTACTTTTAGTTTTTCTTTTCTGCAGGTTTTTATTCAGTGCAGGCCCCATACTCAAAGTTCTAGTCAACCGTTATTACCTATCAATCCTGAACCATAACGTATTGGCAGAATGGAGGCACAACACGAAATTGAAAGGATGGCTGCTCAACAGGAACAGGCGAGACTAGCTGCTCTAGCCACCGCTCAAGTACATCAACAAAATATTGATAACCCTAGGCGAGCAATAAATCCTGACGACAAGGACCTAGTTGATGAGGAGTTACTAAACCCACGGCATATTGCCGAGATGGCGGTACCCATGCAGAGAAGAGATCGTCAAGCTAGGTTTAGGCCTGAACGCCGAGCTGTGCAAATACCATTCGATGATGATGATGATGATCTTGATGGATATGGTGCCACAGGAGCCATTATTCCTCCACCATTGGCACCCGGAGCCAAGTTCAACATCACAAGCACCATGATTCAATTATTGCAACTCAAGGGATTGTTTGGCGGACTAGCAGGTGATGATCCAAATATCCATCTCATCAACTTTATTTCTACATGCAAGTCGTTTGACAATCCTGGTGTTGGTCAGAATGCAATTCGATCACGTCTATTTCCATTGTCTCTGTCTGGGGAGGAAAATCTATGGTTAAATGGGCTGACTCTTGATTCTATTACAAATTGGAGGCAATTGAGAGACGCTTTCCTAGAAAGATTCTTTTCGCCATCCAAAATAGCACAATTGAGAGATGAAATAAGCAACTTTCGGCAGCTTCCAACCGAAGCTCTTCATGAAACATGGGAGAGGTTCAAGACGAAGCTAATGCGGTGATCAAACCATCATATGACTAATCTTCACCCAATGGAGATACTATATAGAGCCTTGAATTCAATAACTAAACCAGTGGTGGATAATGCGGCTGGAGGATCTTTTATGGACCTCACCTTTGGGCAGGCAAGCAATATGCTAGATCGGATGACGAAGCAAAGTAGAGCTTGGCATACCAAGGATTCTGAGGTAGCAAGCCCTACTATATCTATTGGCATGACTGCAGACCAAAGAAAAAGAGAAGAAGATCATGATCAAGATATTTCGCACATAAAAACATAAGTGGATCTTCTTACAAAGCATCTATTATCAGGGAAGACCAAAAAAATCAAAGCTATTGCGTCAAAAGGAAGAGACGAATCTGATTCGGAAGAAGAGGCCAACTACTTGAACAATCAGGGGGGTTTTCGAGGTAATACCCAAGGAAACCAAGGTCGGAACTACTATGATAAATCTGGAAACAAGGTCCAAGGTAGTTGGAAGAACAAGAATGAAAAGAGTGGTTTATACGTTCCCCCAGGAAGACGTGACACCACCACATCTGGTTTCGGAAGCATGAAAGATATGCTGGCTAAACTGTTGAAAGGAGTGGAAGCAACGAGCGCTGGAGTCACAGAGGTAATAAATGATTTGTCCTCTATGAAGCAATTAGTTGATTCTCATTCCACTTCAATCAAGCAAATAGAACAGCAATTGAGCCAACTTTCAGCAGCACTAAATCAAAGAAAGGCTGGCACCTTACCTAGCGACACTGTGCCAAATCCAAGGAATGATGGATCATGCATGGCTGTTACTACCCGAAGTGGTAAGGTGCTGGAGACTTCATCAAAAGGGAAGCAAGTGCTTGATGAAGTAGCGGACATTAATGATGAGGCGAAAGGAGAAGATTTTGCAGAAACCACCCCCGACGTCCATGACATCACACCGAGTATGTTGCAGCCTGAAAAAGCTGAAAAGTGGAAGCAAGAGGAGAAGAAAGCCCTGGAGAAAACAATTTCTTATCCACCACCACCTTTTCCTCAAAGATTGAAGAAGGTGGCGGATGATACAAAGTTCAGCAAATTCATGAATATGTTAAAGCAGCTGACCATTAATGTTCCGTTGGTAGAGGCACTAGAACAAATGCCTGGGTATGCAAAATTCATGAAGGACCTTTTAACAAAGAAGCGGGCGGTAAGCTATGAGCCAGCAGATAATGTTCACCATTGCAGTGCAATCGCTACAAGATTGCTAGTTCAGAAGAAGGCTGACCCCGATACTTTCACTATTCCTTGCATGGTTGGATCTATGAATTTTGCTAAGGCATTTTGCGATCTGGGTGCTAGCATCAATTTTATGCCACTATCCATCTACAAGAAGTTGGGGTTAGGCGATCCGACACCAACCAATATGAGGCTCGTGATGGCTGATAGGTCGGTAAAATGACCTGTGGGTATCTTGAATGATGTATTGGTAAAGGTTTCTTCATTCATCTTTCTGGCAGACTTCGTAATTTTGGATTGTGAGGCGGACTCTAAAGTTCCCATAATCTTGGGACGCCCTTTCCTTGCAACAGGAAGTGTGCTTATTGACATGAGAGCTAATGAGATTTTATTTCGGCTGAATGACGAAGTGGTCCGCTTTGATATATGTAAAGCAATGAAGCAGCCGAGCGATATGAATGTGTTATCAGTAGCTGATGTCCATTATGAGGATAAGAAAGCATTATCTGTAGAGAAACAGCTTACTGTTGAGCCATTGTCTGCTGCGCTACTGAATGTTGAGCATGAGGATGATGAAGATTATGGAGAAACTATGTGTGCTCTAACAGAAATAGGGTTCTATTCTTATACTTCTAAGTAGCCGGACCTTGATCATAAGAGTCAACCGTCACCAACAGCGAAGACTTCCATTGAAGAGCCACCAATGCTAGAATCGAAAGAGCTCCCGATTATCTAAGGTATGTGTTCTTGGACAGTGGAAATATACTTCCGGTAAGTATGGCGGATAATTTAAGTGAACAGCACGTAGAGGCTCTCATCTCTGCTCTGAAGAGATACAAGAGAGCCATGGGTTGGACTATTGATGATATAATTGGTATCCCTCCTGGGATAGGCATGCACAAGGGTCATCTCGAAGAAGATTGCATGCCTACAAGTAAGCCTCATTGTCGTATGAATCCATTAAAAAAATGATCCACCATCTATCTCGATGAAGTCTAAGTAATCGAGATAGCTATGTCGTGCCGCGACAATAAATCAAGCGCTAGATGGGAGGCAACCCATCGTTTTTCATTTTTGTCTTTCTTTCGTTCTATTACGTGTTTGCTTTTGATAAATAAAAATCCAAAAGGAAGAGTCGTGCCACGACCAAAACTAAGGCGCTTTATGGGAGGAAACCCATCGTTCTAATCGTCTTTATTGTTTTTGAGTAAATGTAGGTGCAAAGAGGTGTAAAACAAGGAGGTTGATTTCAAATTTTGATTTGGACGTATTGCATGTTAAAGGTGGTAAGTTAGGAATGAAGAAGCAAAAGGCTATGGATTGGGCATTGCTTATGAAAATATAGGCAACGAACAAGTCTAGGCCTATGTAAAACTAGGCCACGAACAAGGCAAGGCCTATACTATGGCCTAAGCTCTCGGAATCTAGTGTGCCATAGCATAGGCGCCGCCCATGCCCAAGTATGCCATAGCATAGGCGCCGCCTATGCCAATGCCTTTTGTCTCTGAATCTCATATGCTAAGTGAAAGGCGCCGCCTATGCCTAAGAATGCCATGGCATAGGCGCCGCCTATGCTCAACAATGCTATGCAAAAGGCGCCGCCTATTCCTAGCATAGGCAAAGCAAAAGGCGCCACCTATGGTCACTTCTTGTCTCCAAAACCGATTTTAAATGGGTCAAAACCTGACCCAAACTTCCCCTATAAATAAGAGACTTAGTCTTGAACCAAAAACACATTGGAAACCTAGCATAAGCGTCTCCTATAGTCTCCAAATCCTCTCAAAAATTTTCCTTTTGCTCTTTTTCTTCACAAGAACATCATCCAAAGGCATCAATAAAGTATGTACTTCTTTGTTCTTCATTTATACTCCGTAAGTACGACACTACTACGCCTATTATAAATTGTTAAATCTTGAAGTAGTATTGATGATTTGAATGTGATTGAATTGTTGTGATACAACCAAGTGAGTGAACGTATATGTGAGGATAATCTTAACTTGTTCCCAACTTGTATTTGATTTTGATGCACTATCATACTTTTTCGGAAATGACATGGTCACAAAAATTTCATAATCTTGTCAATAGAAAGCTTACATGTTGGAATAACTTGTTCATTAAGATGAGAATTATGGTTGACTACCAACATTGGAGGTTGTGATTATTTCTAGATGCTATACCTTGATTCAATCCCTACGTAGTAGTCTTGATATATCAAACATGAAAGTATTGCTGAGAATACAAGAAGTATGACTACACTGATTTTATTGTTGGAATATAGCACCTAAAACATATGCCGATGAAGTCTGAGTAATCGACCACTTTCACTTCACTAGTCTGTACCAACAAACTAAGTATGGGGTGGTGCCCCTACTGCTTGTTTATAGATTGTATCCATCGAGATGACGCTAACATGAACATTGTCTTAGTCTCAGGTACAATGACACCCAAAGCAAGACAAGGCAAAGATAAGGCAACCACTTCCCAAAAAGCCAAGAAAAGAGGCCGAAAAGAGCAAGGAGAATCATCTTAAATGCAAGTACCATGCCACATGTTCGAAATAAAATGGGTTCTTGAGGAGGAACCAAAGGAATAGTATAGGAACAACATAGAAAGAAGATATGTTCATGTGGACTTGATAAACAACGAAAGCCTAGCAAAGAAAGAGCCGCGCATGTTGGCCAAGATCATGGCGTTACATCTTGATTTCATCTTCCGAGACATGGAGAGTGCAATCTCGATCTAACAAGAGAATTCTATGCCAACTGGTCACCGAAAACCACAGGGAACGAAGTCAAGATTCGGGGCCAAGTTTTAGAACTCATTGTGGATTTCTTCAACTCCTTTCTTGGCTTGCCTGCTGTTGATCCATCACCATTCAAAGAGCTGTACAGTAGATCTCCATATAGAGTCATTCGACACACACTCTGTGGAACAAGATCCATGGCACGATGGAGCAGACACAAAGATACCGGTCGACACAACACCTTCCCATATGCTCCTTTGAATAGGGAAGCAAGGATATGGTTGCGCATAGTCAACTCTTGCCTAATTCCAGGGACCCAATACACCAAGATAACATGAGATAGAGTGTGCTTGGTATACGCATTGATGATGAATGTCCCTATCAAAATTGGGGCAATTATTCGATCTACAATGCGGAAGGCCAGGCTACACAAGCGGTCCCACTTCAGCTTTGGCAACCTGTTGACTGCAATACTAAGGAAGGAAGACATCAAAGAGGAACCAGCTGATCATAAACTCCTACACAACCCGAAGAATGTTGACCTCACAAAGGTCAAAGATGCTGAATCAACACATGGCACCAACCTTACTACGACAGAGAGACATGCTCGGGATGAGAGTTTCTTTCACCATCTTTATGGCATGACTTGGTTTACAATGATGAGCAGAGGTCGTGTTCCAACTACTGCATAGCTCCAACAGCTGGATCATGACTATCCAATGAATGTGCATGCAAGCGAGATGTGTGAAGTAGGTATATATTTTGAGGAACCTCTTGATAACGATGTGCCAATTGATGATGGTCGACGAATGCCAGACTCTGACGTGGAGGAGAATTCTGATGACGACGACTCCTATGATGATTCCGATGAAGGGGGTATGACTCCCGACATAGAGGAGGAGTCTGACTAACCAGGTTCTTCTTATTTATTTTCCACTGAGGACAGTGTGTCCCGTCTAAGTGTGGGGTGGTGGTATTTGCATGCTATACTTCTCTATCTGCATTTGCATTTATGTTTGTTTTGTTTTTCTTTTTAGTAGTTATTTGTTTTTCTTTTTATTAGTAAAATTCTTTTAACTTAACTTCGCATGAAATTATTCTAATAGGCAGCATGAGATTATGACAAGAGTTTGTGCTAAAATCATGACTATTGAGATGTTTCGGCTCTAATTGTGACTCACTATGTGATATTGTGTGGTTCAATTCCTTCATCTGTTGGGTCAAGAGTCTATACTACTCCCAATAAAGTCGACCATGTGCCTTGTGTGTGTGAGGATATAGTATATTCTATGCTTGTGGCTGATGCTAGAACTTGCCTGGTATGTATGTAAAGCGAAAATAAAGCATGCAAGTTTAGGAGATGATTTAGGAATTTCTTTGGCAACCTAGACTTATTTACCTTCTTTTTACCTACCTATGGACATTATCCTAGTTAACCCCTTTTGAGCCTTTAGCCTATTTTCTTTGACAGCCTCATATGTAAGCCTAATTCATATTTTTTCAAGACCATAATTTGATCTAAATTCCTAAGTGCTTTAAAGTGTAAAGTCATGTGACAAAATAAGAGAAAATTGGGTGAGTATGATGCTTTAGAATGTATTGGTGCTTGAATTTGTTATGAAAAAAAGAATTGATATCATAAGAGGTGTGTTATGAAAAGAAAAAGGAAAGAAAAAAATAAAACTGAAAAGTTAGTTATGTTCAAAATTGAAAAACAAAAGAGGAGAAAAGGGGTGGTAGAATAAAAGAGAGTAGAAAGTTTGTTTGAAAGAAAAGTGTTAATGATACAATGTGATGTATTAAAGCGCTTAGGAACATAGTCACTATTTCTGGCCAAAATAATCCTACCCGTCCCTTATCCTACATTACAACCATCAAAAGACCTATTTGATCCTAAGCTTAGCATTCTAACATTTAGTGGAGCATTACACTAAGGGCAAGCCTATGGACATCAGTTGCAGCATATGAATTCTTTGTGAAAGCGAGAGCAAGGATACTTTTATACCCATATTTAAAAAATATGTTATACTTATGAGTGATTATGGGTAATATATTGTGAGATACACATGGTTGATGAGTTTTGGGTAGTTATGTATGATTCTTTGTTCCTTAACTTTTGGATACGAATTAACTACCATCACGAGTCTATGCTAGAGGTTAAATTGTTTATACTAATGATCGAAAAACTACTCTTTATTGATAATTGTTGTGCTTGTCTTGACGAAAATTTTGTGTTGATACTGTGAAACCCGAAGTTGATGTTTAGATGGACATAATATTTTGTTCGAGGATGAACAAAGCTTTAAGTGTGGGGTGTTGATGATAGGAAAATTTACACGCCTAAAGTACTATGTTTCACCCATCTTTTAGCTAAGTTTTAAGGACAAAATATATAATTCATGCATTTTTAGTCCTTTTTACTGTAAGTGAGCTAACAAATGTGATTAGCAAGTTTTCAGGTATAAATGATGCAGATTTCAGCATTTTATGGATAACGTGACGCCAAAGAAAGCTTCACGAAAGAAGGAAGGGAAAGCTTGGACGCCAAGGACCAAAAGTGACGCATGGAAAACCTATCCCGGGCAAAAACAACAATTCTGAAGACTTTGGGGACAAGCAGTAACTTAGTAGGATTAGGATAATGATACATTAACCTAGTAGGATTGGGTTAAGTAATGCATTAGCTTAGTAGGAATAGGATATGGGTGTTATAAATACCTTATTTTGCTAGAGATTTTTATTCATTCTACTTCTAATTCATTCCCCCATTCCTTCAATTCCCATCCATCCACTATCCATCCATCCATCAAAACAAATTTTCTTTATTAATTCATTGTTGACATTATTTTTCATCTATTCGACTTTTAATTTTTCAACAAGAGAACCGTTATTTTGCAAGGAATTCACACCATTCTTACCCCTATACTTATCGTGAGATTATTTTGGTATGATGATAATTGCTATTGTGTTTTCCGTTGCAATCATGAGTAGCTAAACTTCTCTGTTGGGGTTATGGAAGCCTTATGAGATACTATCTAAGTCTATGAGTTTGTGAATTCATGACACGTGTGTTGCTTATATCATTATTCTCTTCATCTTAATGCAAATTCTTGTGGCTACAGACACATAGAATAACGCCAGTATAGCATTAACTTGTTCGAAAGAAAAGTTAAAGTGAAATAGTCCTTGTTAAGGTCGAAATACGCTTGGATTTACCATCGAATACAATTCTCTATAAGCACATGCATGTCTGAATTCCGCATAACTCATAGCCAATAGAGACGTACAACTCATAAGGTGGACATAACCCCAACCTCTCAATTCTCATTGTTTTACATCTTACCAAGCATTCTTACTTTTTACTTTGCTATTTTCCGTTTTTACCTTATTACTTTGGTTACATTACTTGCACGACAACACTCCCCCCTTTTTATGAGACTTGCACTAAAAGTCTAGTAATTTTTTCTTACTTGTTGACCAAGCTATTCCCTGTGGGGTCGATACCCAACCCAGTTGGGTTATATATTTGACAGCGACCGCTTTACACTCCTACGAGAGCTATAGATTGAGCGTTATCAGCCGCCTATGCCAAGCATAGGCAAAGCTAAACGCGCCGCCTATGCCATTGCCTTTGCTCTCTGAATCTACAATGCTATAGCATTAGGCGCCGCCTTTGCCTCCCAAATCTCTCAAAACTTTCTTTTTGCTCATCTAACCTTGCAAGATCATCTTCCGAGTTCAACACCAAGTAAGTTCTTCATTTATATTCTGAAGTTGTTACAATCTTACGCTTATAATGGTATTTTAGATCTTAAAGTGGTTTTGGTGATTTGAACGTAGTTGATTTGTTATAATACATCTAGTTGAGAGAAGGAATACGTGTGGGTGTTCTTGACTTGGTTCCATCTTGTAGTTGATTTTGATACACTATCATACTTTTGTGAAATTGAAATTGCATACTCTTCAAAGTTGAATGCTTGGATGTTTGAATGACTCGTTCATCGAGATAAAGATCATGATTGAATACAAGCATGAGATGTTGTGATTATTTCTATGCCATAACTTGATACGATCTCTATGTAGTAGTCTTGTTCAAAAGGTGCATTAATCCACACATGAAAGTATAGTCAAGATTACATGAAATAGAGTTGGAAAGGATAGTAAGATGACATAAAAGTATGACTGCGCTGAACATATTGTAGGAACATATCACCTAAATGTATGTCGATGAAGTCTGAGTAATCGACATCATTCACTTAATTAGTTTGTGTCAACAAATTAAGTGTGGGGTGGTGCCACTATTGTCTGTTTGTTGATTAAATCTTCCGAGATGAGCTAGTATAAATTTATCTTAGTCTCAGGTAAAATGGCACCAAAAGGTCGACCAGGAAAAGAAAAAAGTATCCACCTCACAGAAAGGTTAGAAAAGGGTGAGAAAAGAGCAAGCTAAGTTCTCCTCGCTGCAAATACCTCGACTGACGATGTAGAGGATAACTCTGGTGATGACAACTCTGATGATGATTCCAACTCAGGGGGTATGACCCCAGACATAGAAGAGGAGTCCAACTAATCAGGTTTTCATTATGTATTCTCCACTGAGGGCAGTGTGTCCCATTTAAGTGTGGGGTGCTGGTATTTGCATGCTATACTTATTTGCCTGCATTTGCATTTATCTATGTTTGTTTGTTTGATTTAGTCATAGTTAGTATTTTTTTTAGATTTTGCATGAAGGGCATGAAATTGTTCTAATAGGTGGCATGGTATTATGACAAGAGTTTGTGTGCTAAAATCATTACTATTGAGATTTTTAGGCTCTAAGTGTGACTCACTGTGTGATAAGTATGTGGTTTAATTCCTTCATCTGTTGGGTCAAGAGTCTATACTGCTCCCAATAAAGTTGACCATGTGCTTTGTGTGTGTGAGATTATAGTATATTCTGTGTTTGTGGCTGATGCTAGAACTTTCCTGGTCTTTATATAAAGCGAAATAAAGAGTGTGAGTTTAGGAGATGATTTAGGCATTTCTTTGACAACCTGTGATTGTTTACCTTCTTTTTACCTACCCGTGGACATTATCGTAGTCAGCCCCTTTTGAGCCTTTAAGCCATTTTCTTTGACAGCCTCATATGTAGCCTAATCCATTTTTTTTTCAAGACCATAATTTGATTCAAATTCCTAAGCGCTTTAGATTGTAAAGTCATGTGACAAAATAAGAGGAAATTGGGTGAGAGTGATGCCTTAGAGTGTATTGGTACTTGAATTTGTTATGAAAAAGAGTGGCTATTATAGAGGTGTGTTATAAAAAAAAGAAAAAAATTAAAAGAAAAATAAAAAGTTATTTCTATTTAAAACTGAATAACAAAAGAGGTGAGAAGGGGTGGTAGATTAAAAGAAAGTAGAAAGGTTGTTTGAAAGAAAGTGTAAATGGCATAATGTGATGTATTAAAGCGCTTAGGGAATTTAGTACTATTTCCAGCCAAAATAGTCCTACCCGTCCCTTATCCTACATTACAACTTATAAAGACCTATTTGATCCTAAGCTTAGCATTCTGATATTAGTAGAGCATTACACTAAGGGCAAGCCTATGGTCATCAGTTGCAAAATATGAATTCTTTATGAGAGTGAGAGCAAGGATAATCTTATACCCATGTTCGAAATATGTACAACACTTGTTAGTGATTATGGGTAATATATTGCGTGAGATACACATGGTTGATGAGTTTTGGGTAGTTTGGTATGATTCCTTGTGCCTTAACGTTTGAATACGAATTAACCATTATCACGAGTCTAGGTCGGAGGTTGAATTGTTTCTAGTAGTGATTAGAAAACTACTCTTTGTTAATAATTGTCGTGCCTGTCTTGATGAATATTTTGTGTTGTTACTGTGAAACCCTAAGTAGATGTTTATATGGACATGATATTTTGTTCGAGGACGAACAAAGCTTTAAGTGTGGGGTGTTGATGTTAGGCGTATTTACATGCCTAAAGCACCTTAATTTACCCATATTTTAGCTAAGTTTTAAGGACAAAATATATAATTCCTGCACTTTTAGTCCATTTTCCTGTAAGTGAGCTAACCAACGTGATTAGCAAGTTTTCAGGTATTTATGATGAAGATTTCAGCACTTTGTGGACCTTTCGGTAGGAAGGGAAACTTCACATAAGAGGGAAGGCAGCTTCTGGAAGCTTATCCACTGAAAGTGATGCATGGAGAACTTGTCCCGGGCAAAAACAACATTTCTAAAGACTTGGGGGAACAGCAGTAACTTAGTAGGATTAGGACAAGTATGCAGTAACCCCGGAGGACTAGGACAGGGATAAAAACCCTATTTCAGTAGGACTAGGACAAGGATGTTATAAAAACCCTATTTTGCTGAATTTTTCAGCATTCACTCATTCATTAATACAAGTCTTTTTCATTCGACTTTGCTCCTAATTCACGTTACAATTTCTGACAGAGGACACGGCTCTCTTGAGAGCAGTGGACCAAGAGAAAAAAACGTCCAACCCTAAGTTGACGCCTAAACCATCTCCATCACCAAGATTATTCTAGGTTGTGGTATGATGATTATATCTGTTGGGATTTACATTGCACTCATGAGTAGCTAAACTTCTCTGTTAGGGTTATGGAAGCCTTATGATATACTATCTATTACTATGAGTTTGTGAATTCGCGATGCGCATGCTACTTATATCATTACTCTCTTCATCGTAACTGAATTCTTGTGGTTGCAAACATATAGAATACGCCATTATAGCATTAACTTATTCGAGAGAAAAGTTACATGTTTGGAAAAGAGAGTGTGACAAGGAAATAGGGCTACCAACCCCTGTTTACAAGTTAGTGCCGTAACTGGATTAACCTCTTGGAGAGTTCGTACATTAGTGACACGCTTTAAGCTCGAGAGAGTTAAAGTGAGATAATCCTTGATAGTCTAGAGACGCTAGGATTTACCATTAGAATACGAATCTATATAAGTGCATGCATGTCTGAATTCAGCATAACTCATAGTTAATAGATACGTAGAACTCATAAGGTGGACATAACCCTAACTTATAATTCTCATTGATTAAATTTTACTAAACAAAGCATTCCAGTGTTATTTTGTTTACATTAATTCACGTCATAATTCAAATCCCCCCTTTCCATAGAATTTTCGATCAATAGTCTAATAATAGTTGCAACATTTAGTGACCGAGTATTCCCTGTGGGATTCGACACCCAACCTAGTTGGGTTCTATATTTGACAGCGACCGCTTACACTCTTACGAGAGCTGTAGTTCGGGCGTTATCAAGGCACAAACGGGTTACGGAACTATATTCAAAACCGAACAACACAATCAAAAGCTAACTCACATAAGCTCTGACATAATAGGCTACGAGAGGAGATGCAGTAGATAGCTAGTAAAAATAACCATACGCAAGACAAATTAAAATGATAGTTAAACAGAAAATATTACGAAATAGGCAATACTACTGACATTACTTATAGTAAACTAGAATAAGAATTGCAAAAAACTAAAATTCAAGCAATCCACTGCCCATGTAACCCCCACCACCTGATTGCATGTCTCCCGATGCACCACCTCCACCAACTGGATTTCCGTAAGAACCATCACCTCCACCATATCCACCATAGCCATAACCTTGATTTCCATAACCCATGGCTCCAGCTGGAGACTGACCAACAGCAGATCCTCCATTAGCGGGTCCACCTCCACCCCTAGCACTTGAAGCACCCCATGATGCATTACCGTAGCCCATGTTCCCATATCCAGAAGGATCCTGAGAACCCCACGAGCTTCTCAATCCACCAGCTTGACCGCTACCATAACTACCACCTGGCATATTTGGATTTCCAAAGGCTACAGCAACTGCTGGACCACCATATCCAGGATTGACATCCTCATAGCCAGGATTGGCTCCACCGTAAATTCCATAAGCACCATAACCCATGCCATTGTTGGATGATCCATAACCATAACCTGGTGTACCATATCCGGAGGAACCATAAGGTGGATAGCCACCTATAGTGTTTTGTGACTGCATGTACCTATTGGTATCCATTCTGTCATAAGAACTGGGATTGTCACCAGATGCACCATACCCCTGGTAACTTCCACCACCCATACCACTACCACTGTTGCCCGTGGAACGACCACCAAAACCACCAGAACTACCATCTCTTGGAAGAGAACGTTTTACTTTCACTTGTTTCCCACTGAGATCATGAAATATCTTGTGTACTAAACTTCTTTTGAACCTACAAGCGTCTTACTTACGATATCCTGAAAGTATATATAGAACAACAGGTCTGGAAAACCCAACAGATGTACAAATGAACATTATCTGCCAGCTCATAGCTTACTGCCCGCTTCTTTATCAAAAGGTCCTTCATGAAGTTAGCATACCCAGGCATCTGTTACAGCGCCTCCACCAGAGGAACATTAATAGTCGGCTGCTGTAACATAGTCATGAATTTACTGAACCTTGTGTCATTATCTTTCTTCTTCAATCTCTAAGAAAAATGTGGTGGTAGAAGGGGTATAGTTTTCTCAACCACTTTCTTTTTTTATCTTGCTTCTGATTATCAACCTTTTCAGGAGTATCACAGCCTTCTTCTTTAATCTCTGAGGAAAAGGTGGTGGTGGAAGAGGAATCGTTTTCTTCACCACTTCCTTTCTATCTTGCTTTGGACTATCACTCTTTTCAGGCTGGTGACGTCTAAGTGTAACATCATTAACGCTCTCTTCAGCTTCTACAGCATCATCAAAATCGGCTTTACTAACATACTCTGCTATATCTTCAACTACCTGTTTGCCTTTGGATGAATTTTCCAATACTTTACCACTCCTGGTAGTAATAGCTATACATGATCCATCATTCCTCAGATTTTGCACAGTGTTACTGGGTAGCATTCCAACCTTTCTTTGGTTGAATGCCGTAGATAATTGACTCAATTTTTGCTCCAGCTATTTTATTGAAGTGGAATGTGAGTCAACCAATTTCTTTATTCAGGACAAATCATTTATTACCTCAGTTACTCCCGTGCTGGTTGCCTTCACTCCTTTCAACAGCTTAGCCATCATATCTTCCATTGACATATTTCCAGAACCAGATGCAGTGGCGTCATGTCTAGGAGAAACATAAAAACCACTTCTGTCAGTCTTATCCTTCCAACTACCTTGATCACAGTCCTTGTTTCTAGATCTATCATAATAGTTCCGACCTTGGTTTTCTTGGGCATTGCCTCAGAAACCCTCCTGATTATTCAAGTAGTCAGCTTCTTCCTCAGAATTAGATTCATCTCTTCCCTGCGACACAATAACCTTGACTTTTGCAGTCTTTCCTGATAATAAGTTCTTGGTGAGAAGATCCATCTGTGTTTTTATGTGAGCCATATCTTGGTCACGTTCCTCTTGCCTACGCCTCTGTTCTGCAGTCATGCCAATAGATATAGTAGAGTTTGCTACCTCACAATCCCTGGTATGCCAAGCTCTACTTTATTTGTCATACGATCTAACATATCACTTGCCTAAATAAAAGTGAGGTTCATGAATGACCCACCTGCTGCATTATCAACCACTGGCTTAGTCACCAAATTCAAAGATCTATATAATATCTCCATCAAGTGGACATTGGTCATATGATGGTTTGGGCACCGCATAAGCTTTGTCTTAAACCTCTCCCATGTTTCGTGGAGAGCTTCAGTTAGAAGTTGTTGAAAATTTCTGATTTCATCTCTCAGATGTGCTCTCTTAGATGTCGGAAAGAATCTTTCTAAGAAAGCATCTTTCAATTGCCTTCAATTAGTAATAGAATCAGGAGTCAGCCCATTGAACCATAGAGTTGCCTCCCCAGATAGAGAAAACAGAAATAAGCACAGTCGAATTTCATTCCGTCCAACACCAGGATTGTCGAATAACTTGTATGTAGAAATAAAGTTGATCAGATGCATATTCGGATCATCACCTGCAAGTCCACCAAATAGTCCCTTGAGCTGCAATAATTGAATCATGGTGCTAGTGATATTGAACTTGGCTCCGGGTGCCAAGGGCGGAGGAATAATAGCTCCTGTGGCACCAGCTCCATCCAGATCGTCATCATCATCATCAAAGGGGATCTGCATAGCTCGACATTCAAGCCTAAATCTTGCTTGACGATCTCTTCTGTTTGCTGGTATCGCCACCTCAGCATCTCACCTAGGGTTTAGTAGTTCGTCATCACCTAGGTCTTCATCGTCAGGATTTGTTGCCTGCCCAGGGTTATCAATATTTCGTTGATGTACTAGGGCAGCGGCCAACGCAGCTAGTCTAGCCTATTTCTGTTGAGCAACCCTTCTTTCAATGTCACGTTGTACCTCTATTCTGCCAATACATTGTGGTTCAGGATTTATGGGTAATAATGGCTGACCAGAACTTTGAGTATTTGGCATGCACTGAATAGAACCTGAATAAAACAAAAACAACAACTAAAAGTAAAATACAAGAATCTTTGACCAAAGGGTCTAGTAACTATCACAAACTTAGTTGACAATCGTATTACCCGGCAACAACACCAAAATTTGATAATGCCCAAACTACAGCTCTCATAAGAGTGTAAGCGGTCGTTGTCAAATATAGAACCCAAGAATCCCACTGGGAATACTCGGTCACTAAGTATGCAACTATTAGTAGACTGTTGGTCGAAGATTCTACAAAAAGGGGGGATTTGAAATTAGGCGTGAAATAAGAGTATCAAAGTAACAAAGAAAAAATGAAATGCTTTGTTTAGTAGGTTTTAATCAATGAGAATTGTAAGTTAGGGTTATTTCCACCTTAAAAGTTGTACGTATCTATTGGCTATGAGTTATGCGGAATTCAGACATGCATGTGCTTATAGAGTTTCGTATTCTATGGTAAATCCTAGTGTCTTTCGACCATATAAGATTATCTCACTTTAACTCTTTCGAGCTTAAAGCGTATGACTAATGGTATGAATTCTCCAAGAGGTTAATCCAATTACGGCACTAACTTTTAAACAGGGGTTGGTAGCCCTATTTCCTTGTCACTCTCTCTTTTCCAGACATGTAACTTTTCTTTCGAATAAGTTAATGCTATACTGGCGTATTCTATATGTTTGCAACCACAAGAATTCAATTAATATGAAGAGAAGAATGATATAAGCCGCATACATGTCAAGAATTCACAAACTCATAGCAATAGATAGTATCTCATAAGGCTTCCATAACCCTAACAGAGAATTTTAGCTACTCATGAGTGCAACGGAGATCACAATAAGTATCATCATCATAGCAAAACTAGAATGATCTCACGTTGGAGAGGAGTGTGGCGTCACAACAAGGTTGACGTTTTTCCTCTTGGTGTTTCCCACGAGTTAGCATCTTTCTCTGTTAAATATTGTAATGTGAATTAAGAGCGGAAGTTGAATGAAAAAGACTTGAATTAAAGAATGAGTAAATGAGTTAATGCTGAAAAATTCAGCAAATAAGGGTTTTAATAACACCCTTGTTCTAGTCTTACTGAAATAGGGTTTTTATCCTTGTCCTAGTCCTACTCGGTTACTGCATCCTTGTCCTAGTCCTACTCGGTTACTGCTGATCCCAAAGTATTAAGAAATGTTGTTTTTGCCCGGGACAAGTTCTCCATGCATCACTTTCAGTCCACAAGCTTCCAGAAGCTGCCTTCCATCTTACGTGAAGTTTCCTTTGGCGTTAAACAGTCCACAAAATACTGAAATCTTCATCATTTATACCTGAAAACTTGCTAATCACGTTGGTTAGCTCACTTATAAGAAAAAGTACTAAAAGTGCAGGAATTATATATTTTGTCCTTAAAACTTAGCTAAAATATGGGTAAAGTATAGTACTTTAGGCGTGCAAATACGCCCAACATCACCCATAAGCCCAAAATCCAAGAATCAGTAAAAACTAACTACACCACAAGCTCAAAATCAAAGAATCAGCAAAAATTAACAACCCCACAGTCCCAAAATCAAAGAATCAATAAAAACTAACAACCCCACAAGCTCAAAATCCAAGAATCATCAAAAACTAACAAGCCCACAATCCCAAAATCCAGGAATCAGCAAAAACTAACAACCCCACAAGCTCAAAATCCATGAATCAGCAAAATCTAACAAACCCACAATCCCAAAATCAAAGAATCAGCAAAAACTAACAACCCAACAAGCAAAAATACAGAACTAATAAAAAATAATGAAACACCAAAAGCTAAAATAGAGTAAAAAAAACTCACCGTGCGGCCATCAATTACATGAGTATCTTGAAGAACTCTATCAAGAACACTAGGATTTGCAAATACAACAAAACCAAATCCTCTAGGCTTTCCAGTAATCTTATCTATCATTACAACAGTTTGTAAAACATCACATACACTTGAAAATACTCCTTCATCTTCTCTTCTGTTGTTTCCCATGATATTCCACCAATAAATAGCTTTCCTTGATCTGAATCCATATGTATTTTCCCTTACTCTCTTTGTATATGGTGTGTGTATATTATGTATACCAAAAAAAAGAAAGTGTAAATTTTGAGTGTGTATATCTCTTTTTGGGTGAAGACAAAGAGAAAGTGAGGGTTTATGAAGGAGAAAAGTGGGAAAGTGAGGTGAATGAAGATGAATTTGGGACAAGGAATGGACAGTTGTGATTTGATTAGATCAATGGTTGTGATGAGTCTTTTGTTTTGTTTTGTAGTTTTCACCTGGTGTCTGATATCTTTCGTGAAGCTTTGTCTCTAATTTGAATCGCGCATTATTGACTAATCTAGATCGCACACTACGAGTTATGATTTGATTAATGAGATTTTTGTTTTGTTTTGTAATTTCTCACCTAGTGTCTAGTATCTGTTGTAACGCTCTGTCTAGTTTGGATAGCGCATTATCGACTAGTCTAGATTGCACACTACGAGTTGTGATTTGATTAGATCAGTGATGGTGATGATATTTTTGTTTTGTTTTTCAGTTTCCCATCTAATGTCTGGTATTTGTTATGGAGCTCTGGCTAATTCAGATCGCGTATTGTCGATTAATCTGGATCGCACACTACAGATTGTGATTTGATTAAATCAATGGTGTTGATGAGATTTTTTGTTTTGTTTTTTCAGTTTCTCATCTAGTGTCTGATATCTGTTGTGAATCTCTGTCTAATTCGGATCGTGCATTATTGACTAATGTGGATCACACACTACGAATTGTTATTTGATTAGATCAATGGTGGTGATGAGATTTTTTATTTTGTTTTGTACTTTCTCACCTAGTGTCTGGTATCTTTCGTGAAGTTCTATCTAATTCGGATCACGCATTTATTTTGAATAGCGCATTATCGACTAATCTGGATCGCACACTACGAGTTGTGATTTGATTAGATCAATAGTGATGATGAGATTTTTTATTTTGCTTTTTCAGTTTCTCATCCAGTGTCTGATATTTATTGTGAAGCTCTGTCTAATTCGGATTGCGCATTATCGACTAATGTGGATCGCACACTACGGATTGTTATTTGATTAGATCAATGGTGGTGATGAGATTTTTTATTTTGTTTTGTAGTTTTCCACCTAGTGTCTGGTATCTGTCGTGAAGTTCTATCGAATTCGGATCACGCGTTTAATTCAAATCGCGCATTATCGACTAATTTGGATCGCACGCTACGAGTTGTGATTTGATTAGATCAATGGTGGAGATAGACTTTTTGTTTTGTTTTGTTTTGTAGTTTCGTACCTAATGTCTAGTATCTATAGTGAAGCCCTGTGTAATTCATATCGCGCATTATCGACTAATCTGGATCGCAAACTATAAGTTGTGATTTGATTAGATCAATAGTGGTGATGAGATTTTTTGTTTTGTTTTTCAGTTTCCCACTTAGTGTCTGGTATCTGTTATGAAGCTCTATCTAATTCGAATTGTGCATTAACCACTAATCTGGATCGCACACTATGGCTTGTTATTTGATTAGATCAATGGTGGTGATGAGATTTTTTATTTTGTTTTGTAGTTTGTCTCCTAGTATTTGGTATCTGTCATAAAGCTCTGTCTAATTCGGATCGCGCATTATCGACTAATCTGGATTGCAAACTACAAGTTGTGATTTGATTAAATTAGTGATGGTGATGAGATTTTTTGTTTTGTAGTTTTCCACCTAGTGTATGGTATCTGTCGTGAAGCTCTGTTTAGTTCCAATCGCCCATTATCGACTAATTTGAATCGCACGCTACAAGTTGTGATTTGATAAGATCAATGGTGGTGATGAGATTTTTGTTTTGTTTGCAGTTTCCCACCTAGTGTCTAGTATCTATCGTGAAGCTCTATCAAATTCGGATTGCGTATTATCGACTAGTTTGGATTGCACACTACGAGTTGTGATTTGATTCTATCAATGGTGGTGGTGAAAATTTTTGTTTTGTTTTTTAGTTTACCACTTAGTGTCTGGTATCTGTCATGAAGCTCTGTCTAATTCGGATCGCGCATTGTTGATTAATCTGGATCACACACTGGCGATTGTGATTTGATTAGATCAATGGTGGGGGTGGTTTTTAGTTTCCCACTTAGTGTATGGTATCTGTCGTGTAGCTCTCTCTAATTTGGATTGTGCATTATTGACTAATCTGGATCGTACAATACAAGTTGTGATTTGATTAGATCATTGATGGTGATGAAATTTTTGTTTTGTTTTGTAGGTTCCCACCTAGTGTTTGGTATCTGTCGTGTAGCTCTGTCTAATTCGAATAGCGCATTATCGACTAATTTTTATCACACACTACAAGTTGTGATTTGATTAGATCAACGGTGGTGATGAGGCTTTTTATTTTGTTTTTTAGTTTTCCATCGAATGTCTGGTATCTGTTATGGAGCTTTGTCTAATTTGGATTGCTCATTGCTGATTAATCTGAATCACACACTATAAGGATCATTTTCGGGATGACATTCTTCACGGGATTTTCTCCATATTCAGTGTCAAAACTTAAGACTAGTGATTTTGTCCATTGAGACAAGGAATGAACAGTTATGATTTGATGAGATTAGTGGTGGTGATGAGATTTATTTTTTTTCAGTTTCCCACCTAATGTTCGATATTTGTTATGGAGATTTTTCTCATTTGGATCACGTATTGTCGACTAATATAGATCGCGCACTACAAGGTCCATTCTGAGGATGACGCTTTCAATGAAATTTTCTCCATATTCGGTGCCCGAACTTGAGATCGTTGATTTTCTCTATTGCGACAGGAAATGAACGGTTATGATTTGATGAGATCAGTGGTGGTAATTAGATTTGGAATGTTATACGTGATTGGCGCAGAGGGATAAGTACTCGAGCCAGAGTCTTCGCATTGAAGTCTCTTTTATATAACTGTGGTATCTGAATTAATGTTCACGTATCGCAACTAAATTCAATGGATAATATTATACCTCTCATCAACAACAAATATCAGATAATTAATTCAATTAAAACAACATTAAATATTAATTCTTACATTACTCACATAAATCACAAGAATCTATTATACTTCACATAATATTAGTTAAACTTCATTAATTAATATACAAAAGAGGAAAATATTATTATATTTTGAACATAAGAGGCAAATATACCCCCCAAAATATTGGAATTTAATAAGGTTGTTACAATAAATGTACTTTGGTCAAACTTATATAGTTAATTTTCCACCTCTCTCTTACCTAGTGAATATTTACTTCACCCTATGAGTTGTTTTTTTGTTTTTATTATAGTACAATATTTTGTTCTCATTCTCAAATTTAGAATGTTTCTAAAGGCTGTAAATATTACATAGCACATCACTTCTTCCATTAAAAAAATAAAATTATACGATAAATGTGTTTGTGAAAATATTAAAATTTTATAAATGTTTTATTGGAATTAATGCTGATTAACCGATAGAATTGTAATTTTATAATATTGGGCGTTCTGGAAAAGTCAATAAAATATCGTGCATTTTTTTACACGACTCTAAAAAAATATTAACTGGAAAAAATATTTTCAAAATTTAACCTTTATTTATATCCTAACGTATTTGGTATTTTCTTCAAACAATAACTATTTTTAGTAATTATGATAGATAATTTGAGACAAACGAATATAATACTACCTCTATCCACCTTTATTTTTTACTATAGTAAAAAAAAATCACTTTTACCATATTATTAAGTCATCGATTCATGTTGTGAGAACAGTTTTTTACAGACATGCATAACAAGATTGCGTACACAAAATTTTTATTGATTTTTTCTTTCAATTTTGCACATAACAGAAGTTTTAGTATACCCAATAACTCTCTTTTATTTTCAATTCACCCAATTGTTAGTGAGATGAAACGACTTATAATAACGAAGGATTCTCTAGTAAAAATATCAAGTTTTCAAATATAAATAAATAAAAATAAACGGAGAAAACATAATATTTGTGGACCAAAATAAATGCTTAAAAAGAAGCACCACATGTAAATCCTCACTTTTTCCCATAGAAGGATCAAATTGCATTCATGTGTGAGTGACAATTACTAGTGTACTGTATCCATTACACATGTTTAATATTTATTTTTATCAACTTGTCGAAAATGACCCTTTTAATTACTTGAAAACGACACATGTGTCCTCTTTATTACACCCTACATTTCCTCAAAATCTAATTTACACCCCCCAAAATAGAATTAATTTTCTGTTTTACACCCTTTTTTATTTAATTTTATGAAAAAATTATAATATCTCTATTTAAGATTGAACGGTATTGATATGATTGAATATCAATTAAGCAACCAACATTGTAGAATTTATTTTTTAGTATACATGATAAGGCTAAAATAAGGTATTTGTTGGTGCATTACATATTGGGTATTAATTCTTGTGGTTTAGTTTTGTCTCTTAGTTAATGTTTAAATGGGAATAACTAATTAAGCAACCAAAATTTTAGTACTGTATTAATTTGTGTTGACAATTACGAAGATAGGGCTAAATAAGGTATTGCAAACAAATTTAATTTGTTGGTGCATTGCATAGACGGTATTAGTTCTTCTGGTTTAATTAATTATTTGATTCTTAGTTATGTTTAAATGAAGATTATTAAATAAGCAACTTCACCAAATCTAGTTATGAAAATTTACAACATGATTAATGAGGCAAGATACTATTTTACAACAAAGTGGAAGTGTAGATTAATTAAATAATGGGGATTGTCAAATCATGTTTAGTTAGATTGCTTCATAAAAAAATTATTTGATTACACTCTTTAATTACACGTGATACAGTTTGCAAATTACACTCTTTAGGATAGTCATTTGTTATCTCCCTTTGTGACCTAATATAAATAGATAGTGTTAGGGTTATTTTT
The DNA here is from genome assembly GCA_030864225.1 of Capsicum baccatum var. pendulum. NCBI lineage: Eukaryota > Viridiplantae > Streptophyta > Magnoliopsida > Solanales > Solanaceae > Capsicum > Capsicum baccatum. The sequence continues at coordinate 272,879,330 of CM061561.1, read as the reverse complement.
AAGTCATTTGTTATCTCCCATTGTGGCCAATGAAGAATTTTTTCATCAATTTTTGAGGCCTGCACAAATAAAAAGACGTATATTATATATATAAATACGTAATAAAATAAATAAATTTGGGCAATGATGAAATTTTTATAACGTAAAAGTTTTATGATTCGTATCTTGGCAACACGAGTTAGGACGACTAATAAATCAGCAACCACTTCGTATGTCGTATTTAAAATCTAATCTGAGCCGATCTTTTAAAAAATTATATATTTTTATACATATAAGCACACAAATATTTTCAATTTATTTTGATAATTATTTATTTGTTACAAACATTTTTATTTACAAGTGTTTATCCAGGTTGGGAATACTTGACGGGAGTGACATTGAACGAAGAGTTTAAATTTTGTGTTTACATTTTTTATATTTTTACACTTGCACAAAATATAAATTATAGTGTAAAATTTATTTTTGGGGCATTGGACGGAAATGCTTTTTATAAATGTTCATCACGTGTTTAGGCACATATAGGACATTAATATTTATATTAAAAAATTAAATTAATTTAGATACTTACTCAATTAATTCATACTTATACATTGAAAGATATTGCATAGTTTTTTCTTTAATATAATTTTTCTGATATTTTTTATTTTTCATGCGATTCTCATCACACTTTAGGCAAATTTAGGTCATTACTAGTTATATTAAAATTGATTTAGATACTTAATCAAATAATTCACTTTTTTACATTAATGGATATTATGTAGATTTGTTTCCTAAAATAATTTCTCTTTATTCAGTTTTGTCTTTACGTACATATTTATATATTTTGCTTATATATATATTTTACGATAGCATACGCGTTATATTATTTTAATATATATTTTATATTTATATTTGCATGCATTGATTTTTTTTATTTTTTCTTTTTTCTTTTTATAATAAACTTAAGTCTGGCCGGGAACTATATTTGTAGATTCTGAAGGGTGTCTAACCCCTTCCCTTCGCAATAATTTGAATCCTTACCTTGAATCTAAATTGGTTTCGTCATACTCCCTCCGTTTTGAAAAGAATTACCTACTTTGATTTGGCACAAAGTTTAAGAAAATAAAGAAAATTTTTGAATCTTGTAGCCTTAAATTAAAGTAGTGTCAAATGTATCAAAATGCCCTTTAATCATGTGGTCATAAACATGCCATTTGGAAAGTTTAAATTAAAGTATTGCCAAAAAATGAAAGGGGTCATTCTTTTTAAAACGAACTAAAAAGGAAAGTAAGTCATTTCTTTTTAAACAGAGGGAGTACTTGTTAATAAATAAACAGGTTTCCTATTTTTTCTTGAAAATTAGGTGGCGACTCTGTTGACACCCAATTTTGACCTCCCGATATCACTTTTAGGCTGTTATTATATCAAAATTATTTAATTTTAATTATCAATATTCTTATATATTATTTTTACATTGAGTACATACTAACGTGTCGCATTTATAATTAAAGGAAATGAATAAATTTTTTCTTAGCTTTTAGTATCATTTTCATAATTTTTAAACTCAAATTCATAATTTTATGTAATTTTTATTAATATTTATTAAATTATTTTCCACGTAGTTATGCACATCCACATTTTTGCAAACACAATATCTAGTTTTCCATTATTTATTTTATTATATTATATATTATTAATTATTATTATTTATTATTTAATTATTATTACTTATTATTTAATATTGTTATGTATTATTTAATTATTATTATTATATACTATTATCCCTATTTTAATTTTTTTTGCCTAAA
>CM061561.1:272875277-272877043 GCA_030864225.1 Capsicum baccatum var. pendulum | reverse complement strand
GATAAAGGCACGCCGAGGCTCATGCACGGGTGCCACCCACGCCGGCCGCCGGTGCTCGCCGCAGATTGGGCTCGACCGCATGCGTGCAGCGCCTGGAGCTTGCTCCGACAGCAGCATCCAGTACTCGCCGCTTGCACGAAGGCACCGCCTCGTCCGAAGTCTAGCGCCAGCAGCCCCGTCGTGGACGACGCCACCGATAACCGACACGAGCGTACAATGAAGCGCCGTCGACTTTGCTACACGGGCACGGACGGCTCGCACGAACTAGCCATGCATGCTGCCATGCGCCCATGCTGCTCGCCGACATGGCCACTGAGCGCCTATGCCAACTACCGACAGTCGCCTTGAAGTGCCTTCAACACCTCTACCCCCCTTATATATGCTTAAAAAAAAACCCAAGTGACAGGAGTAGACATGATTTTGCCAGAGAATCATACCAGACATATGCGGACCCGAACTGCACGTTTTGATGAGATACGGAGCCTGTGCACTCACAAAAAGGTCGCGTAATTTGTAAATGATAATTTTCGTTGAGAAAATATTTTTTTACAAATATCATTTATTAGAATTCAAAAAATATGTAAAAATAAATCAAAAATAGAAAAAATATTTATAAAAATATGAAAAAATTAGAAAAATATTCTCAGCGCATAAACTAACCTTTAACCAACAATCGAGTGCATATTTGTACGTATAACGTAACGATATAAAATATTTAAATTTAAGGATATTAAATAAAAATTTTAAAAAAATATAAAAATAATGTGGGGTCATTAGGAAAATCGCCCAGAATGCAACGGATAAGTGACAACCCCAAAATATGCATATTAGAATGAAGTAGCCTTAAACCAACAATTAAGTGCGCATTTGTACGAATGACGTAATGATATAAAATATTTAAATTTAAGGATATTAAATAAAAATTTGAAAAGAAGGCGATGGGACATTACGAGAACCGCCACGACATATGAGGTAACATTTAAATATATTTAAAATAAAAAAATTAGAGCGGATATGTAGAAAAATGAGTATGCAATAGTGAGGAGGATGAATAAACGTCAGGAAAATATTAGGATGATCGAACGTAGGTTTACGATCTTTTGATTTTGCCACGGTGCGTTAGTGCCTTGATGACATGGTGCCTTGGTTCCACGGCGCCACGGTGCCTTGGTTCCATGGCGCCATGCTGCCTTGGTGCCATGGTGCCACGGTGCTATGGTGCCACGGTGCATTGGTGCCACGGTGCATGGCACCACGGCAGTGCCTTGCTGCGTTGGTGCCATGGTGCCACGATGCCCCGGTGCCACGGTGCCACGGTGCCACGGCGCCATGGCACCACGGTGCCGCGGTGCCATGGTGCCGCGGTGCCTTACTTCTTTGGTGCCATGGTGCCATGGTGCCATGGTGCCTTGGTGCCTTGGTGCCATGGCACCATGGTGCCAAGCTGCCTTGGTGCCATGGTGCCTGTGTTCCACGGTGCCTTGGTGCCACGGTGCCATGGTGCCATGGTGGCTGTGAGCCACGGTGCCATAGTGCCACAGTGCTATAGTGCCACGGTGCCTGTGTGCAAAGCTGCCTTGGTGCCATGGTGCCTGTGTGACACGGTGCCATAGCGCCGCGCCGCCTTGGTGCCATGGCGCCTCGGTACCTTGGTGCCTTGGTGCCATGGTGCCATGGCGCCACGGTGCCATGCCGCCACGGTGCCATGGCGCCACGGTGCCTTGGTGCCTTGGTGCCATGGCGCCACGGTGCCTTGGTGCCTTGGT
>CM061561.1:272835277-272855277 GCA_030864225.1 Capsicum baccatum var. pendulum | reverse complement strand
GACGTGAGGGATGCCTTTCGATTCGCCCTGCGCATGAAATGCGAGGGGCAAAAGGCGACCGATAAAACATGATAATGCCTGGGCATTAGGTATGCAACAAAGAAAACCGACTTCGAGCAAGCCTACATTGCGCTTGCCCCGCGACTTAGATGGCTGGCGGGTCAGGACGTCGCTGCTCGAGCAGCGATCCAACCTGACCGCACGTGCCGAACACAACTCACGCGCCGTGCGTCCAAATGCTCCGTCGATGCGCGCTCAGCACCGGCCCCAACGCCCAGTAATAGATGCCTTGCGCTGCTGCCCATGCGAACGTTGCAAGGCTGAAGCATGTCCCGCTTGACACAATAGCCCGCCCGTGGGGGGAGCAGAGGAGATGAAGGCACGCCGAGGCTCATGCACGGGCACCGCCCACGCCGGCCGTCGGCGCTCGTCAGCGGATTGGGCTCATCCGCATACGTGCAGCGCCTGGAGCTTGCCCCGAGGGCAGCATCCAGTACTCGCCGCTCGCACGATAGCACCGCCTCGTCCGAATTCAAGCGCCAGCAGCTCCGTCGCGGACGACGCCACCGATAGCCAACATGAGCGTACAATGAAGCGCCGTTGACGTTGCTACACGGGCACAGACGGCTCGCACAGACTAGCCATGCATGCTGCCATGCGCCCACGCTGCTCGCCGACATGGTCACTGAGCGCCTATGCCAACTACCGACAGTCGCCTTGAAGTGCCTTCAACACCTCTACCCCTCTTATATATGCTTAAAAAAACCCAAGTGACAGGAGTAGACATGATTTTGCCAGAGAATCATACCAGACATCTGCGGACCCAAACTGCACGTTTTGACGGGAGACGGAGCCTGTGCACTCACAAAAAGGTCGCATAATTTGTAAATGATAATTTTCGTTGAGAAAATATTTTTTTACAAATATCATTTATTAAAATTCAAAAAATATGTAAAAATAAATCAAAAATAGAAAAAATATTTATAAAAATATAATAAAATTAGGAAAATATTCTCAGCGCATGAACTAACCTTAAACCAACAATCGAGTCCATATTTGTACGTATAACGTAACGATATACAATATTTCAATTTAAGGATATTAAATAAAAATTTTAAGAAAATATAAAAATAACGCGGGGACATTAGGAAAATCGCCCAGAATGCAAAAGATAAGTGACAACCCCAAAATATGCATATTAGAATGAAGTAGCCTTAAACCAACAATTGAGTGCGTATTTGTACGAATGACGTAACGATATAGAATATTTAAATTTTAGGATATTCCATAAAAATTTGAAAAATAAGGCGACGGGATATTACGAAAACCGCTACGACATATGAGGTAACATTGAAATATATTTAAAATAAAAAATTAGAGTGGATATGTAGAAAAATGAGTATGCAACGGTGAGGAGGATGGATGAACTTCAGGAAAATATTAGGATGATCGAACGTAGGTTTACGCTCTTTTGATTTTTCCACGGTGCGTTAGTGCCTTGGTGCCACAGTGCCATGGTGCCATGCTGCCTTGGCGCCATGGCGCCACGGTGCCAAGCTTCCTTGGCACCATGGTGCCATGGAGTCACGGTGCCAAGCTGCCTTGGTGCCATGGTGCCAAGGTGCCATGCTGCCATGGTGCCATGGTGCCATGGGGCCATGGCGCCAAGGTGCCATGGGGCCATGGCGCCAAGGTGCCATGGGGCCTTGGTGCCACGGCGCCATGCTGCCTTGGTGCCATGGTGCCTTGGTTCCACGGTGTGTTGGTGCCATGGTGCCACGGTGCCACGGTGCCATGGCACCATAGCCGTGCCTTGGTGCGTTGGTGCCATGGTGCCATAGTGCCACGATGCCCCGGTGCCATGGTGCCTTGGTGCCATGGTGTCGTGCTGCCTTGGTGCCATGGTGCCACGGTGCCTTGCTACCGCGGTGCCTTGGTGCCACGATGCCACGGTGCCATGGTGCCATGGTGCCAAGATGCCTCGGTGCCATGGTGCCTTGGAGGCACGGCGCCATGGTGTCGTGCTGCCTTTGTGCCATTGTGCCACGGTGTCTTGGTGCCGCGGTGCCATGGTTCCTTGGTGTCGCGGTGCCTTGGTGCCGCGGTGCCATGGTGCCATGGTGCCATGGTGCCATGGTGCCATGGTGCCACGATTGATAACTCTCAATCTACAGCTCTCTTAGGAGTGTAAAGCGGTCGTTAGCAAATATAGAACCCAACCTGGGTTGGGTGTCGATCCCACAGGGAATAGCTTGGCCAACAAGTAAGCAAAATTAATAGACTTTTGGTGCAAGTCTCGTAAGAAAGGGGGATTGTAATAAGTAACCAAAGTAATGAAATAAAGCTGAAAATAGCAAAGTAAAAAGAGAGTATTTCGTAGGTTGTGAAACAATGAGAATTGAAGCGTTGGGGTTATGTCCACCTTCTGAGGTATATGTCTCTATTGGCTATGAGTGTGTAGAGTCTTGACATGCAATTGTTTATAGAGAATTGTAGTCGATGGTAAATCCAAGCGTCTCTCGACCTAAACAAGGACTATTTCACTTTAACTCTCTCGAGCTTAAAGTGTGTCTAACAGTACGAATTCTCCAAGAGGTTAGTCCAGTTACGGCACTAGCTTTTTAATAGGAAAGGGTATCCTACTACCTTGACATTATATCTTTTCCAGACAAATAACCTTTCTCTCGAACAAGTTAAATGTTAGACTGGTGTTATTCTATGCGTTTGCAACCGCAAAGAATGTAGATTAAGATGAAGAGAATAATGATATAAGCAATATACTTGTCTTGTACTCACAAACTCATAGCTATAGATAGTAACTCATTCGGCTTCCATAACCCCAACTAAGAGGTTTAGTTACCCATGAATGCAAAGGAGATCACGATTTGCACGGTTGATGGCGTGAGAAGTAGATGATAGGCGTGTGGTTTTGGTGATTCCCTAGCAAGTAACGATTCTCTTGTTGTGGAATTTAAGAATAGAATAGTAGATTAGAAGTGTTTGTAGTGGAAGATGAGAGAGATGGAAGAAAACTAATTGAATTAAGTGAAGAATAGAAAGATTTTTAGAAGATGAATTAATTTCTGAATGAATAAAAATCTCTAGTATGATAGGTATTTATAATACTCCTATCCTACTCCTACTAAGCTAATGAAATAAATAACCAAATGCTAATATACTAATGAAATCCTTGACCCAAATGTACTAGGGTAAGGTTACAATATCATAATCCAAATAGAATAGTAAAACACATAACCTAATTATACTAGGTTAATGTATCTTTGTAAAAATCCCGCTTTGTATCTGTAAGTCCCCAAAGTCTTCAGAATTGCTGTTTTAGCCTGGGACAGATTTTCCATGCAGCAGATTTGGTCCTTTAGGCGTCCAGCTCCTTTCTACTTCGTTTGTGAGCTTTCTTTTGTGTCAAGTAAGCCATAAAATGCTGTATTTTGCATCATTTATACCTGAAACTTTCCTAATCATATTTGTTAGCTCGATTACAGGAAAAAGGACTAAAAGTGCATGAAATAGATAATTAGTTCTCAAAACTAAGCTAAAATATGGGCAAAATATATTGATATAGGCGCATAAATTCGCCTATCATCAACACCCCACACTTAGAGCTTTGTTCGTCCTTGAACAACATATCATGTCCTTCTAAGCATCGACTTAAGGTTTTTACAGCAACGACACAAAACATTTATCAAGACAAGCACAACAATTATCAACAAAGAGTAGCTTTACGATTATAAGTAGAAACAGTTTAACCTCTAGCGTAGACTAGTGATGGTGATCAACTCGCATACAAACGTTAAGGTACATAGAATCATATGCAACTATCCAAAGCTCATCAACCATGTGTGTCTCACAATATAGTACCCATAATCACTCACAAGTATAGCATATTTTTCAAACATGGGTATCAACATATCCTTGCTCTCACTCTCGCAAAGAATTCATATGTAGCAACTAATGACCATAGGCTTGCCTTTAATGTAGTACTCTACTAAATGTCGGAATGTTAAGGTTAGGATCAAGTAGGTCTTTTGATGATTGTAATGTAGGCTAAGGGACGGGTAGGACTAGTTTGGCCAAGAATAGTGACTAGGTTCCTAAGCACTTTAATACATCACATTGTATCATTGACACTTTTTTCTTTCAACCTTTCTTCTTTCTTTTGTTCTACCACCCTTGTTCTCCTCTTTTGTTTTTCAATTTTAAGCACAACTCACTTTTCAGCTTTCTTTTTCTTTTTCTTTTCACAACATACCTCTTATGATAGCATTTTTTTTCTTTTTCATAACATATTCAAGAACCATTACAATTTAAAGCATCATACTCACCCAATTTCCTCTTATATTGTCACATGACTTTGTTTTATTTAAAGCACTTAGGAATTTGGATCAAATTACGGTCTTGAAAAAAAATGGATTAGGCTTACATGCAAGGTTGTCAAAGAAATAGGCTTAAGGCTCAAAAGGGTTTAACTAGGATGATTTACATGGGTAGGAAAAACTGAAGGTAAACATGTATAGGTTGCCAAAGAAATGCCTAAATCATATCCTAAACTTACATTCCTTATTTTCGCTTTGCATACATACCAGGCAAGTTCTAGCATCAGCTACAAACATAGAATATACTATTATCTCACACACACAAGGCACATGGTCGACTTGATCGGAAGTAATATAGACTCTCGACCCAACAAATGAAGGAATTGAATCACATAATATCACATAATAAGTCACAACTAGAGCCTAAACGTCTCACTATTCACAATTGTAGCACATACTCTTGTTCTAATCTCATGCTGCCTATCAAAATAATTTCATGCGAAGCTAGAAAAATTTGACTCCTAAAAAAACTAAAAAAACGTCAAACGAAAAAAATAAACAAAAAAAAAACAGACTCAAAAAACAAACAAACAAACATACAAACATAGGTGCAAACAAAGAAGTATAGCATGCGATTCTGCCACCCCACACTTAGACGGGACACTGCCCTCAGTGGAAAATAAATTCGAACAACCTGGTTAGTCGGACCCTTCATCAATGTCGGGGGTCATACCCCCTTCGTCGGAATCATCATAAGAGTCATCGTCAGAATTCTCCTCATCATCAGAATCAGGCAAGCGTCTATCATCATCAGTTGGCACATCATCGTCTAGAGGTTCCTCAAAATATACGCCCACTCCACACATCTCCCATGCATGCCTGTTCATTGGGTAGTCGTGGTCCAGCTGTTGGAGCTCTTCAGCAGTTGGAATACGTCCACCACTCATCATAGTGAATCGTGTCATGCCATAGAGATGACGGAAGAAACTCTCGTCACGAGCATGTCTCTCCGCAGTGGTAAGGTTGACTCCATGAGTTGTTTCAGCATCTTTGACCTTGGTGAGGTCAACCTTCTTTGGGTTATGTGGGAGTTTGTGGTCAGCTGGTTCCTCTTCGACATCCTCCTTCCGCAACATTGCTGTCAACAAATTGCCGAATGTTAAATGGGACCTTTTGTGGAGTCTGGCCTTCCTCATGGTAGATCGAATGATTGCCCCAATGTTGATAGGGACATTTGTCATTAAAGCATAGACCAAACACACTCTATCTCTCGATATCTTGGTGTATTGAGTCCCAGGAATAAGGCATGAGTTGACAATGTGCATCCAGATTCTTGCTTCCCTATTTAGTGGAGCATAGGGGAAGGTGTTGTGATGGCCTGTTTCCTTATGTCTGCCCCATCTTGCCATCGATCTGCTTCCATAAAGCGTGTGTCGTATTGCTCTATAAGGAGGCCTGCTGTACAGCTCTTTGAATGGTGCAGTGTCGACCGAAGGTAAGCCAAGAAAAGAGTTGATCCAATCCGTTGTAAGCTGTAACACTTGGCCCCGAATTTTGACTTTGTTGCCTGTTGTGTTCGGCGACCAGTTGGCGTAAAACTCTCTTGTTAAGTCAAGATTACACTCTCCCATGTCGTGGAAGATGAAATCCGGCTTCAAAGCCATTACTTTTGCCAACATTTGCGGCTCCTTCTTTGCTAAGGTCTCCTTGTTGATCAAGTCGGCGTGCACATACTTTCTTTCTTTATTGCTGCTGTACCATGCTTTGGCTTCTTCCTCAAGAACCCATTTTATTCCGAACATTCTGTGTGGTAGGTGTGCTGAGGATGATTCTCCTTGGTCTTTTCGACTTCTCTTTTTGCCCTTTTAGGATGTGGTAGCCTTCTCTTTGCCTTGCCTCGCTTTAGGTGCCATTGTACCTGAGACTAGAAATAATGTTAGTTGCAGCACAATCTCACTTGATACAATCTATATGCAAGCACTAGGGGTACCACCCCACACTTAATTTTGTTGCACAAATCAGTGAGGTGAACGTAGTAGATTTACTCAGATTTCGTCGACATACGTTTTAGGATTGTGTTCCGACAAGAAAATCAGCATTGTATTACTTAATTGCAGCCATTGGACTACTTTCATGGTAGATATAGCATCACCACGACATAGGGGTTATCTCATGGAATCGTTATTCTTATAACAAGCACAACCTCCTAAGGCGATAGGCACTATAATCTTATCCCGATGGCCGGGATAGTCTATTATGTAAGCATCCAAACAACACTCTTAAGCAATTTTCATAGCCATATATATTCAGCAAATATCATATTAATGATTTCGAAACGAAATTCAAGTCGGAAACAAGTCAAGAATTCCCTACGTATATGTTCACTCACATGATTTTGCAACAATAATCCAAACACATGAACATCACCACCAATATCACATGATTTAGCAATTTGTAATAAGCATAGCAACGTAGTACTTACGATAAATAGATGAAGAATAAGAGAGTACTTACTTGCTTGAAGCTTGTGGAGAAGTTGTTGTGAATTGGAAGAGCAAAAGAAGAAAATTTTGAGAAGATTTGGAGGGTTATGCGGCGCCTTTAGAGTTGTTTCTAATGTGGTTGTGTTATGAAACTAAGTCCCCTTTATATAGGAAGAGTATGGGTCGGGTTATGACCCATTTGCAATCGGATTTGGGGACAAAAACACCACATATGCGGCGCATATCACTCGGCATATCAATGACATATGCGGCGCATTGTCTATGGCATAATGGGACATATGCGCCGCATAGTCTATGGCATTTGTAGACATATGCGCCGCATAGTCTATGGCACATGAGATACTGAGACCAAATGCCATAGCATAGGCGGCGCATAGTCAAAAGCATACCTAGGAATAGGCGGCGCATAGTGTATAGCACACTAGATTTCGAGTCCTTAGGCTATAGAATAGGTTGTGCATCGTTTGTGGCCTATTTTTACCAAGGCCTAGCCATCTTCGAAGCCAATTTTGACGAGGAAAAGGCTCAATCCATAGTCTTATGCATCACCATTCCTAACTTACCGACTTTACCATACAATGCGTCCAAATCGTCAATTGAAATCGATCTCCTCGTCGCATACTTCTTGCACCTATATTTGCTCAAAACAAAATGAAAACGATTAGTACGATGGGTTGCCCCCCACCAAGAGCCTTAGTTTTGGTCGTGGCACGACTCTTATTTTTGGATTTTCATTTATCAAAAAGAAAAAATACTAAAACGACGAAACAATAAAACGATAAAACGACAAAATGATAAAACAATAAAACGATGGGTTGCCTCCCATCTAGCGCCTTATTTATTGTCGTGGCTCAACGTAGTAATCTCGAGTACTTAGACTTCGTCGAGATAAGTGATGGCCATGTCATTCATCGAGTCAAGAGGACCGATATATGGCTTGACACGTTGGCCATTCACTTTGAAGATAAGACCCTCATTGTTTTCCAATTCGACTACTCCAGACGAGTAGACTTGAATGACTTTAAATGGACCAGACCATTTCGATTTTAACTTACCTGGGAAGAGCTTGAGTCTGGAATTAAAGAGTAGTACCATGTCACCTTTTTGGAAATTTCGTCGAACAATCCGCTGATCATGATACTTCTTCATCCGCTCCTTGTATAAATCTGATCTTTCATATGCATGGAGACGAAATTCATCTAGTTCGTTCAGCTGCTCCAACCTCAGGTTCATCACATCATCCCAATTCAGATTCAAGTGCTTCAATGCCCACAATCCCTTGTATTCAAGCTCGATGGGTAGATGACAAGCCTTCCCATAAACTAGCTGATAAGGTGACATGCCAATGGGTGTCTTGAATACAGTCCTATACGCCCATAGTGCATCATCTAGCTTTCGAGACCAGTCCTTCCTATTCGCATTAACCATCTTGGCAAGGATTTGCTTGATCTCGCAGTTGGAAACCTCAACTTGTCCACTGGTTTGGGGATGATAAGGCGTAGCTACCTTGTGTTGCTTGACTCCATACTTGGCCAATACAGATTTGAATAGCTTGTTGCAAAAGTGAGATCCTCCATCACTTATGATAGTACGAGGTACTCCAAAGCGAGAGAAGATATTCTTCTTTAAAAACGCTACAACACGCTTTCCTTCGTTGTCGGCCAATGCTACACCTTCAACCCATTTTGACACATAATCCACAGCAACCAAGATGTACTTCATTCCAAACGAATTCACGAATGGTCCCATGAAATCAATACCCCACACATCAAAGAGTTCTACCTCCAGAAATTTGGACATGGGCATTTCATGGTGTTTTGAAATAGCACCTTGACGTTGGCATTGGTCACACCTTCTCACATAGTCGTGTGCATCTCTGAATATTGTACGCCAATAATAACCACTTTACAAGACTTTCCTTGCCGTTCGATTCCCTGCATGATGTCCTCCGACTTGCGAAGTGTGGCATGCTTCCAATATAGTAGGCACTTCTTCATGGGATATACATCGTCGAATGATACCATCCGCGCATCTTCGAAACAAATAAGGCTCATCCCAATAGTAGTGCTGAACGTCATGCATAAACTTCCTCCTTTGGTGGTAAGATAAATTGGAAGGTAACACATTACTCACCACGAAATTTGCAAAGTCGGCATACCATGGTAATTTCTACATTGTTGTCGCTAGTATCTCCTCGTCAGGGAATGCATCATCAATCTGATTTTCTGGTTGCGCCACATACTCATTCTCAAGTCTAGATAGGTGATCAGCCACTTGGTTCACGCAACCTCTTCTATCTTTGACTTCGAAATCAAACTCTTGCAGCAGCAATACCCATCGAATCAACCTTGGTTTTGCATCCTTCTTCGTCATTAGGTACCTAAGAGCTGCATGGTCTGTATGAACGATCACCTTAGTACCCAATAGATAGGCACGAAACTTCTCAAACACATACACAATCGCTAGGAGCTCTTGTTCAGTAACAGTGTAGTTCCTTTAGGCTTCATTTAGGACCTTACTCGCATAGTAGATAGGATGAAATAGTTTCTCCTTTCTTTGTCCAAGAACAGCACCAATGGCTACACCACTAGCATCACACATGACTTCGAACGGGAGCGTCCAATCTGGTGCTACCATGATAGGGGCTTCAATGAGTTTTCCTTTAAGGCATTCGAATGCCTTTAAGCAATCGTCATTAAAGTCAAACTTCGCATCTTTCTCCAATAGTTTGCACAATGGACTAGAAATTTTGGAGAAGTCTTTGATGAATCTACGATAAAACCCAGCGTGGCTAAGAAAACTACGAACTCCCTTCACCGTAATTGGAGGCGGTAGCTTCTCAATTACCTCTATTTTGGCGCGATCAACCTCTATTCTTCTTTCGGAGATCTTATGCCCAAGAACGATTCCTTCTTTTACCATGAAGTGGCACTTCTCCCAATTCAGCACAAGGTTGAACTCTACACATCTTTGCAATGTCATGCTCAAGTTTGCCAAACATGCTTCAAAAGACTCACCAACAACTGAAAAGTTGTCCATAAATACCTCCAAAGTGTCTTCAACCATATCAGAGAAAATAGACATCATACAACGTTGAAAGGTGGCTGGTGCATTACACAACCCTAATGGCATGCGTTTGAAGGCAAAAGTACCATATGGGCATATAAACGTTGTCTTTTCTTGGTCTTCAGGTGCAATACAAATCTGATTATAACCTGAATAACCATCCAAAAAGAAAAACCATCCTTTCCCCGCTAATCGATCTAGCATTTGGTCCATAAATGGCATGGGGAAGTGATCCTTGAGCGTCCAAGAATTCATCTTGCGGTAGTCTATGCATACTCTCCATCCAGTAACGGGCCTGAGTGGAATAAGCTCATTCTTTGCATTCGCGACCACCATCATACCTCCTTTCTTGGGAACACATTGCACAGGACTCACCCATGTACTATCAGAGATAGGATATACAACTCCTGCATCTAACCACTTGATAATCTCCTTCTTCACCACTTCTTGCATTGGTGGGTTTAATCGTCTTTGATTTTCAATGGTGGGTGTGCACTTTTCTTGAAGCTGAATTTTATGTGTGCAAATCCCAGGTGGAATACCAATAATATCCGCAATGGTCCATCCAATAGCTCTAATATACTTGCGTAAGATTGCAATAAGAGCTGCAACTTGTTGCTCACCCAAATCGGCTGCTACAATGACTGGAAGAGTGTTTCCGCTTCCTAAGAAGGCGTACTTCAAATGGCTTGGAAGCTCCTTCAATTCTAACGTGGGTGGTTCTTTAATAGATGGCTTAGCTGGTGGTGTGGGTCGATTCTTGAGATCAAGATCCAGCTTCTTGGGGGTATAGTGATATGTCCCTAATCCCGATAGAGCACAAATATCGTCTTCAGAAATTTCAGCATCATCATTCTCTCCTTTCATGAGCGAAACCTCCAAAGAATCATCAAGAATTTGCTCTTCAGCAAGTAACTCGTTCTCATCATCAAAGACAACATCAGCCACAGAAAATACACTCATATCTTTGGGTTGCTTCATTGATTTGCAAACATCAAAGCGAACCACTTCGTCATTTATTCGGAATGAAAGCTCATTAGCTCTCAAATCTATGAGCACACTTCCCGTAGCAAGGAAAGGGCATCCCAAGATTATGGGAACCTCTGAATCTTCTTCACAATCCAAGATGACAAAGTCTGCTGGAAATATGAATGAAGATACCTTCACCAAGACATCGCATAGAATGCCAACCGGTCGTTTTACCGACCTATCTGCCATAACAAGCCTCATATTAGTTGGTGTAGGATCTCCTAACCCCAACTTCTTGTAGATTGATAATGGAATCAAGTTGATGCTGGCTCCTAAGTCACACAATGCTTTGGCAAAGTCCAAAGATCCGACGGTGCAAGGAATCGTGAAAGCTCCGGGGTCGGCCTTCTTCTGAACTATCGATCGGGTAGTAATTGCACTACAATGATGCACATCATCCTTCATCTCATAACTTGCTGCCCTCTTCTTAGTCAAAAGATCTTTCATAAACTTCGCATACCCAGGCATTTGTTCAAGTACCTCTACCAATGGGACATTAATGGTCAGCTGCTTCAACATAGTCATAAATTTGCTGAACTTAGTGTCATCGGCCAGCTTCTTCAATCTTTGTGGAAAAGGTGGTGGTGGTTATGGAAGTGTTCTCTCCATGGCTTTCTTATCCTCTTGCTTCCGTTTATTATTTTTTTCAGGCTGCACGTCACTAGGTAAAACATCCTTGACGTTTGAAGTAGTTGTTGCGGCTTCTTCTCTTGTAAGGTCGCTAGGTGTGGCGTCAATGTCTGCTGTTACGTCAACCACTTGCTTGCCTTTGGCTGAAGTTTCCAGCACCTTACCACTTCTGGTAGTGATGGCCATGCATGACCCATCATTCCTTGGGTTTTGCACAGTATCGCTTGGTAAGGTGCCAGCCTTTCTTTGATTGAATGCTGCTGAAAGTTGGCTTAATTGCTGCTCTATTTGCTTGATAGAAGTGGAATGAGAATCAACTAATTGCTTCATGGAGGAAAAATCATCAATCACCTCCTTAACTCCCGCGCTCGTTGCTTCCACTCCTTTCAATAACTTAGCTATCATGTCTTCCATAGAATTAGATGTGGTGGTGTCACGTTTACCAGGGGGAACGTACAAACTACTCTTTTCATTATTTTTCATCCAACTACCTTGGTCTTTACTTCCAGATTTATCATAATAGTTCCAACCTTGGTTTCCTTGGGTATTCCCTCGGAAACCCCCCTGATTGTTCAAGTAGTTGGCCTCCTCTTCCGAATCAGATTCGTCTCTTCCTTTCAGCGCCACAGCTTTCACTTTTTTGGTCTTCCCTGATAATAAGTGCTTTGTCAGAAGATCCAATTGTGTTTTCATGTGCGTCATGTCTTGCTCACGTTCTTCTTCTCTTCTTCTTTGGTCTGCAGACATGCCAATAGATAAAGTGGGGCTTGCTACCTCAGAATCCCTGGTATGCCAAGCTCTACTTTGCTTTGTCATGCGATCTAGCATATTGCTTGCTTGACCAAAGGTGAGGTCCATGAAAGAACCTCCAGCTGCGTTATCCACCACTGGTTTAGTTATTGAATTCAAGGCTCTATACAAGATCTCCATTAGGTGAACATTAGTCATGTGATGGTTTGGGCATCTCGCTAGCTTTGTCTTGAACCTCTCCCATGTTTCGTGAAGAGCTTCAGAGGGAAGCTGGCGAAAGTTGCTGATTTCATCTCTCAATTGAGCTCTTTTGGATGGAGGAAAGAATCTTTCAAGGAAAGCGTCTCTCAATTGCCTCCAATTTGTAATTGAATCAGGAGTCAGCCCATTCAACCATAGTGTTGCCTCCCCAGACAGAGACAATGGAAATAGACGTAATCGAATAGTATTCTGACCAACACCAGGATTGTCAAAAGACTTGCATGTAGAAATAAAGTTGATGAGATGCATATTCGGATCATCGCCTGCTAGTCCACCAAATAACCCCTTGAGTTGCAATAACTGAATCATGGTGCTAGTGATGTTGAATTTGGCTCCGGGCGCTAATGGTGGTGGAATTATAGCTCCATTGGCTCCGGCACCATTAAGATCATCATCATAATCATCGAAAGCTGGCTGCAAAGGTTGGCGGTCATACCTATACTGAGCTTGTCGACCTCTTCGATTGGCAGGTGTTATAATTTCAGCATCACGTCTAAGGTTTAGTAACTCGTCATCACCTAAATCTTCATCGTCGGGATTTGTTGCTCGCCTAGGATTATCAATGTTTTGTTGTTGGACTTGAGCAGCGGCAAGAGCAGCTAATCTTGCTTGCTCGTGTTGAGCAGCCATCCTGTCGATTTCAGCTTGTGCTTCCATTCTTCTAATTCGCTGTGGTTCAGGATTGATTGGTAATAACGGTTGACCAGAACTTCTAGTATGGGGCATGCAATAAAAGAAAAACCTGCAATACACAAAAACAAAAACTAAACGTAAAAGTATGAGAATCTTTGACCAAAGGGTCTAATAATTATCACGAACTTGATTGACACTCGTATTGCCCGGCAACGGCGCCAAATTTTGATAACGCTCAATCTACAGCTCTCTTAGGAGTGTAAAGCGGTCGTTAGCAAATATAGAACCCAACCTGGGTTGGGTGTCGATCCCACAGGGAATAGCTTGGCCAACAAGTAAGCAAAATTAATAGACTTTTGGTGCAAGTCTCATAAGAAGGGGGGATTGTAATAAGTAACCAAAGTAATGAAATAAAGCTGAAAATAGCAAAGTAAAAAGACAGTATTTCGTAGGTTGTGAAACAATGAGAATTGAAGCGTTGGGGTTATGTCCACCTTCTGAGGTATATGTCTCTATTGGCTATGAGTGTGTAGAGTCTTGACATGCAATTGCTTATAGAGAATTGTAGTCGATGGTAAATCCAAGCGTCTCTCGACCTAAACAAGGACTATTTCACTTTAACTCTCTCGAGCTTAAAGTATGTCTAACGGTACGAATTCTCCAAGAGGTTAGTCAAGTTACGGCACTAGCTTTTTAATAGGAAAGGGTGTCCTACTACCTTGACATTATATCTTTTCCAGACAAATAACCTTTCTCTCGAACAAGTTAAATGTTAGACTGGCGTTATTCTATGCGTTTGCAACCACAAAGAATGTAGATTAAGATGAAGAGAATAATGATATAAGCAATATACTTGTCTTGAACTCACAAACTCATAGCTATAGATAGTAACTCATTCGGCTTCCATAACCCCAACTAAGAGGTTTAGTTACCCATGAATGCGAAGGAGATCACGATTTGCACGGTTGATGGCGTGAGAAGTAGATGATAGGCGTGTGGTTTTGGTGATTCCCTAGCAAGTAACGATTCTCTTATTGTGGAATTTAAGAATAGAAGAGTAGATTAGAAGTGTTTGTAGTGGAAGATGAGAGAGATGGAAGAAAACTAATTGAATTAAGTGAAGAATAGAAAGATTGTTAGAAGATGAATTAATTTCTGAATGAATAAAAATCTCTAGTATGATAGGGTATTTATAATACTCCTATCCTACTCCTACTAAGCTAATGAAATAAATAACCAAATCCTAATATACTAATGAAATCCTTGACCCAAATGTACTAGGGTAAGGTTACAATATCATAATCCAAATAGAATAGTAAAACACATAACCTAATTATACTAGGTTAATGTATCTTTGTAAAAATCCAGCTTTGTATCTGTAAGTCCCCAAAGTCTTCAGAATTGCTGTTTTAGCCCGGGACAGATTTTCCATGCAGCAGATTTGGTCCTTTAGGCATCCAGATCCTTTCTACTTCATTTGTGAGCTTTCTTTTGTGTCAAGTAAGCCATAAAATGCTGTATTTTGCATCATTTATACTTGAAACTTTCCTAATCATATTTGTTAGCTCGATTACAGGAAAAAGGACTAAAAGTGCATGAAATAGATAATTAGTTCTCAAAACTAAGCTAAAATATGGGCAAAATATATTGATATAGGCGCGTAAATTCGCCTATCATCAACGATGCCAAGCTGCCTTGGCACTATAGTGCCATGGTGCCACGGTGCACGGATATCCAACTTGACAAAGACACCACCATGGCAGGTGAGACAGGGGCGTTCTATATTTCGCAACACCACTGCTTGGTAGTCGCACACTCACAGCACAACTTCAACCACAAACACACAATGCACAGTCTAACAATTAGACAAAATAGCAGAAACGTAAGACACTCAATCATTTACAGGAACCGCGTCCCCAACCTTTATATTTCTCTCAGAATTACAAAGGAAATGTTACAAGAGATTGTCAAAGGCATACACTCAAACACACACTGTTTTTTGGATGCCTTAACAGTCAGCCTGCAGCACCTATATATACTGCACAAGCAGTTACAGCAGTTACAGTTTAGGACACCTGGCAGCTTGTCATTGGACAAGGCTGCATGACATGGAAAAACTGACTTAAAGACTTATCTAAAAAATACAGATGTTACAACATTCAAAATTCAAACATAATAACTGCCCCATGTGACTAGCACATGGGCAACTTAGCCCACTTAGTTAATTTTGCCAATGTTGACACTTAGTCTTTTTCAGCTTCTCATCCACACCGGATCTTGTCAGCATCATGTCTTAGCCATGTCACAACCCAGGACACGCCAATGCCTATGCTGTGACTCCGCCTTGTCAATGCCTATGTCCGAGCCTGTTCCATGCCATCGCCTGTGCCTCTCCAGTGTCAATGTCATGCTCGCGCCATGCCATCACCTGCGCCTTGCCAGTGCTGATGTCATGCCAGTGCCATGCCATCGCCTGTGCCTTGCCAGTGCCGATGTCATGCCAGTGCCACTGCTGCGCGTATACCCTCACAGGTGCCATGCGTCTGTCGTGTCCAGTTTCCAAGGAAGCCTTGCCATCACTCCAGCGTGCCTCAGTCTAGCACATTGTCTGTCTGTGGCACATGTCAAGGCCAGTGTGCACCTTGACATGGCCTTGTAAGCCATCTTGCTTTAGACTGGGGGTCTAACAGACCACCCCGACTTAAAGAACTCGACGCCTTCTTCGAGGTTGTTTTGATATAGTCGTCAATTTGCTTGTCAAGTTGCCAAAGGTTCTGAACCTTCTCCCATACAGCGTCTTCCACACTTGACCCTTTCCACTGAATTAAGAATTCTGTCTTGGTACTTTTCTTGTTGTTTCCCACTATCCAGTGATCAAGTATCTTCTCCATCTTTGACTTATACTCTTTCACAATCAACGGAGGAGCTCTTTTGTTTTTGTTCCTCCCCGGGTCTTCAGCATCCTCATTGTACCGCTTCAGAAAACTAACATGGAAGGTAGGGTGAATCTTCAACCTTTTCGGCAACCTCAATTATAAGCAACTTCTCCGACTTTCTCCATAACTTCAAAGGGTCCATCATATCTTGGAATCAGTCCACGATGTCTTTACTTACTCACAATCTGTTTCCAGATTTGGGGAGTAAGTTTCAATAGCACTTTGTCTCCAACATTGAACTCTACCGCACGTCTATGCTGGTCAGCATACATCTTCATGCGTTTCTACGCTTTCCTCAAACAATCTTGCGCCTCAATAAGCATATCATGCTTGTCTTTTGCATAGCGATAAGCAGCAGGGCAATGGTGACTTTTCTTCAGCAACGTCACCTCTAATGGTGTCTTAGGCTGCATGCCTAAAACCAGTTCAAACGGGCTATTCTCCGTCGCTGATGACCTGTGCAGGTTGTAACAAAACTGCGTAGTGTCCAACAAATATGCCCAATTCCTCTGACTTGCTGTTACATAGTGCCTCAGATATTCTTCTAGCAAGTGGTTTATCCGCTCAGTTTTCCCATCAGTTTGAGGATGATTTGCCATCGAAAATTTCAAATCAGTCCCCATCATTGTAAACAATGCATGCCAGAACTGACCTGTAAAATGGGCATCTCTATCACTCACAATGTCACTTGGCAAACCGAAATATTTAACCACGTTCTTATAGAATAATTCTGCAGCAACTTTCGATGAGCAAATGATTGGTACAGCAATAAAAACAGCATACTTTGAGAACCTGTCAACCACCACCATAATAGACGCGTTGCTGTCTACTTTAGGAAAACCAGAAATAAAGTCCATCGAGACAGAAATCCATGGCCTTTCAGGAATCGGCAGAGGTTGGAGTAAACCCGCCTCTTTCATACGTTCCGTCTTGTCTCTTTGACATACGTCACAAGTCTTCACGTACGGCTCTATATCATCTTCCATTTTTGGCCAAAAATAAACACGGGACAGCAAAGCTAGCATCCTTTCAACACCTGGATGACTAGCCCAAGGAGTGTCATGCGCCTCTTTCATCATGTCTCTACGCAAGCCACTGCCTTGAGGTACGATAATTCTCCCCCCTTTAAAATAAAGGAGATCGTCCTCGATCCAATATCGTCTAATGACCCCTTCTTTAACTTGACCCATCCACTTGACATAGAGTGGGTCGTTAGCAGCACAGAATCTAATTCTCTAAAAGAAATCAGATTCTAGTCTAGCAATTGAGTATACTGCAGTAAATACCTCTTTTCAACTTAGTGCATCCGCAACCTGGTTGTGATTCCCTGGTTTATGCTCCCACATAAAGTCATATTCAACAAGGAACTCCTGCCAACAAGCTTGCTTTGGACTCAGCTTCTTCTGGGTCTTGAAGAAAGTGTTTGCGACATTATCCGTCCTCACCACGAACTGAGCACCCAACAAATACACTCTCCAAGTCTGTAAGCAATGCACTACTGAAACCATCTCTTTTTCATGTGTCGAATACCTTTGCTCAGCATCACTCAACTTTCGACTTTAAAAAGCCAAAGGATGGCCTTCCTCCACTAACACGCCTCCAACAGCTTTATCCGATGCATCAGTGTGAACTTCAAATGGTAACTCAAAGTCTGGCAGCTTCAAAATGGGTTCTGAAGCAATAGCATCTTTCAACATCTGAAATGCTACATTGCACCTTTCAGACCAATCCCACTTGACTTCTTTTTTCAACAAATCGGTCAATACTGCAGCCTTCTTAGAGTAACCAGCAATAAATTTGCAATAGTAGTTAGCCAATCCCAAGAATGATCTCAATTCTTTGATCCCGCTAGGTGCCGGCCAATCCGCAATTGCTTGTACCTTCTTCGGATCCATCCTTACTTGATGTTGACTAACCAAATGCCTAAGGAAATTCACTTCCTGTTTGGCAAATTCGCATTTTTCCATCTTGATATAAAGTTTGTACTCCCACAATCGAGACAATACTAACTTCAAGTGTTCCAAATGTTCATCAAGGGAACAACTATAAATGACTATGTCGTCTAGATATACCACAACAAAGTCGTCTAGGTAATCATACAACATATCATTCATTAAGTTGCAGAAAGTTGCCGAGGCATTCGTCAACCCAAATGGCATAACCAGAAACTCGTAATAGCCATACCTCGTCACATACGTGGTTTTTGACTCATCACCCTCTTCTATTCAAACTTGCCAATACCCTGATCGAAGATCAAGTTTAGTGAACCAGCATGCCTTCGTCAATCTGTCCATGAGATCTTGCACCAACGAAACAGGATACTTGTTCTTCACAGTCACTTTGTTCAATGCTCTATAATCCACGCACATCCTCATTGAACCATCCTGTTTCTTTTAAAATAAAATAGGAGAACCATAAAGAGCTTTTGATGGTTGAATTAGTCCTGCGTCCAGCAACTCATTCAACTGTTTCCGCAATTCAGCCAATTCCCTTGGAGCCATTCGATAAGGAGCCTGTGCAGGAGCAACAGAACCTGGCAGCAACTCGATCTTGTGATCTATATCCCTTCTTGGCAGAAATTCTTTAGGCAATTCAGGGGGCATCACATCAGCGTATTGCTTCAGTACCTTATCAACACAATCTGGAACTTTCACCTTCACGTCTGGTTTCACTTCTATCATGGCAGCAAGAAAAGTTTCAACACCCTTCTTCAGTCCTTTCTCGACTGAGATAGCAGAAATGATGGGCCCCTTGTTTTTCCCTTTCTTTACTTCTCCATAAGGATTAGAAGCCTTGATGAAACTTGGATTGGCTTCGTCTCCGATCATCACTCCATTTAAGTGAGGATAAGGGATAAAACGAAATTTTCTAAGGAAGTCTATCCCTAGAATAACTTCAAAATCACCTAATGGCATAGCCATCAAGTTATGTTTTCCCGTCCAACTTCCAATCACCATCTGTACATCGTAAGCCATGCCTACAATGGCTTGTGCTTTGGAACTCACCGTCTGGACAAAGGAGGGACTTTTCTTCAACTTAAGTCCAATTTTTGCAGCAACTTTGGCATCCACAAAAGTGTGAGTGGCTCCGGTATCAACCATGGCCATCACACGATTGCCATCAATCTTCATCTCGACATGAATCAATGCAGCATGAGGGTTGTTTGGTGACTTTGAGGATTCACCCACAACATTCAACAAACTGATATGGTTAAGTGACAATCCCAAAGGGTTTGCCAATGCAGCAACCACATCTTCACCCTTATTTTGATTCACCTTTCCAGCAAGCATTGAATTTACTCTTTCGCGATTAGGACAACTCTTGGCAAAATGCGGTCCACCACAAGTCCAGCAACCTTTTGCATTGCTTTCCTTCCCTTTGCTCTTTGTGTTTCCAGCATTTGTCTGTGCCTTGCCCTTGTCGTTCTTATCATTACGTCCATCCTTCTTCCACTGCCCTTTCTTCTCAATTTTTTTCTTTGACTTTGAAGAACCGGCAGTGTCAGAATCTGAACGTGTCGAGCGAAAATCCAACGAATCAGCAGCAGCAATTGCACTAGGCAAGTCCTTCACATTCTGCCTGCGTAATTCATTCTGGGCCCATGCTTGCATTCCAGAGATGAAATTATGCAACTTGTCTTCGTCACACATGTTTTGGATGTCCAATATCAAAGAAGTAAATTCCTTGATATAGTCGCAAATTGTTCCCGTCTGCCTTAGCCTTTTCAGTTTGTCTCTAGCAATCCACGAAGCATTGCTAGGAAGAAATTGGTCCCTCATTTCCTTTTTCAACTTTTCCCAAGTATCAATTTTGGGACGTCCAGTACTTTCATCATCTGCATTCCGAGTACGCCACCA
>CM061561.1:272762777-272820277 GCA_030864225.1 Capsicum baccatum var. pendulum | reverse complement strand
CGCCAGATCTTGTCAGCATCATGTCTTGCCAGGGTCATGTCTAAGCCATGCCATTACTCACATCATGAAGCTGTCTTAGCCATGTCACAACCTAGGCCACGCCAATACCTATGCCATGACTCCGCCTTGTCAATGCCTGTGTCCGAGCCTGTGTCATGCCATCGCCTGCGCCTCGCCAGTGTCAATGTCATGCCCGCGCCATGCCATCGCCTGCGCCTTGCCAGTTCCGATGTCATGCCAGTGCCATGCCATCGCCTGTGCCTTGAAAATATCGATGTCATGCCAATGCCACTGCTGCACGCATGCCCTCACAGGTGCCATGCACCTGTCGTCATGTCCAGTGTCCAAGGAAGCCTTGCCATTACTCCAGCGTGCCTCGGTCTAACACATTGTTTGTCTATGGCACATGTCAAGGCCAATGTGCACCTTGACATGGCCTTGTAAGCCATCATGCTTTAGACTGGGGGTCTAACATACCACCCCCACTTAAAGGACTCGACGCCCTCGTCGAGGTTGTTTTGATGTAGTCGTTAATTTGCTTGACAAATTGCCAAAGGTTCTGAGACTTCTCCCATACAGCGTCTTCCACAGTTGACCCTTTCCACTGAATTAAGAATTCTGTCTTGGTACTTTTCTTGCTGTTTCCCACTATCCGGTGATCAAGTATCTTCTCCATCTTGGATTTATACTCTTTCACAATCAATGGAGGAGTTCTTTTGTTTTTGTTCCTCCGCGGGTCTTCAGCATCCTCATTGTACCACTTCATAAAACTAACATGGAAGGTAGGGTGAATCTTCAACCTTTCCGGCAACCTTAATCTATGAGCAAATTCTCCAACTTTCTCAATAACTTCAAAGGGTCCATCATATCTTGGAATCAGTACACGATGTCTTTGCTTACTCACAATCTGTTTCCAGATATGGGGAGTAAGTTTCAATAGCACTTTGTCTCAAACATTGAACTCTACCGCACGTCTATGCTGGTCAGCATACTTCTTCATGCGTTTCTGCGCTTTCCTCAAACTATTTTGTGCCTCAACAAGTATCTTATGCTTGTGTTTTGCATAGCGATAAGCAGCAGGGCAATGGTGACTTTTCTTCAGCATCGTCACCTCTAATGGTGTCATAGGTTGCATGCCTAAAACCAGTTCAAACGGGCTCTTATCCGTCGTTGATGACTTGTGCAGGTTGTAACAAAACTGCGCAGTGTCCAATAAATCTGCCCAATTCCTCTGACTTGCTATTACATAGTGCCTCAGATATTCTTCTAGAAAGTGGTTTATCCGCTCAGTTTGGCCATCAGTTTGCGGATGATTTGCCGTCAAAAATTTCAAATCAGTCCCCATCATTGTAAACAATGCATGCCAGAACCGACCTGTAAAACGGGTATCTCTATCCCTCACAATGTCACTTGGCAAACCGAAATATTTAACTACGTTCTTATAGAATAATTCTGCAGCAACTTCCGATGAGTAAATGATTGGTGCAGCAATAAAAATAGCATACTTTGAGAACCTGTCAACCACCACCATAATAGACGCATTGCCGTCTACTCTAGGAAAACCAGAAATAAAGTCCATTGAGACAGAAATCCATGGCCTTTTAGGAATCGGCAGAGGTTGGATAAAACCCGCCTCTTTCATACGTTTCGTCTTGTCTCTTTGACATACGTCACAAGTCTTCATGTACGCCTCTATATCGTCTTCCATTTTTGGCTAGAAATAAACACGGGACAATAAACCTAGCATCCTTTCAACACCTGGATGACCAGCCCAAGGAGTGTCATGCGCCTCTTTCATCATGTTTCTACGCAAGCCACTGCCTTGAGGTACGACAATTCTCCCCCCTTTAAAATAAAGGAGATCGTCCTCGATCCAATATCGTCTAATGACCCCTTCTTTAACTTAACCCATCCACTTGACATAGAGTGGGTCGTTAGCAGCACATAATCTAATTCTCTCAAAGAAATCAGATTCTAGTCTAGCAATTGAGTATACTGCAGCAAATACCTCTTCTCGACTTAGTGCATCCGCAACCTGGTTGTGCTTCCCTGGTTTATGCTCCCACATGAAGTTATATTCAGCAAGGAACTCCTGCCAACGAGCTTACTTTGGACTCAGCTTCTTCTAGGTCTTGAAGAAAGTGTTTGCGACATTATCCGTCCGCACCACGAACCGAGTACCCAACAAATACACTCTCCAAGTCTACAAGCAATGCACCACTGAAACCATCTCTTTTTCATGTGTCGAATACCTTTGCTCAGCATCACTTAACTTTCGACTTTTGAAAGCCACAGGATGGCCTTCCTGCACTAACACTCCTCCAACAGCTTTATCCGACGCATCAGTGTAAACTTCAAATGGTAACTCAAAGTCTGGCAGCTTCAAAATGGGTTCTGAAGCAATAGCATTTTTCAACATCTGAAATGCTAATTGCACCTTTCAGACCAATCCCACTTGACTTCTTTTTTCAACAAATCGGTCAATACTGCAACCTTCTTAGAGTAACCAGCAATAAATTTGCGATAGTAGTTAGCCAATCCCAAGAATGATCTCAATTCTTTGATCCTGCTAGGTGCCAGCCAATCTGCGATTGCTTGTACCTTCTTCGGATCCATACTTACTTGATGTTGACTAACCAAATGACCAAGGAACTTCACTTCCTGTTTAGCAAATTCGCATTTTTCCATCTTGATATAAAGTTTGTACTCCCGCAATCGAGACAATACTAACTTCAAGTGTTCCAAATGTTCATCAAGGGAACAACTATAAATGACTATGTCGTCTAGATAAACCACAACAAAGTCGTCTAGGTAATCATACAACACATCATTCATCAAGTTGCAGAAAGTTGTCGGGGCATTCGTCAACCCAAACGGCATAACCAGAAACTCGTAAGAGCCATACCTCGTCACACACGTGGTTTTTGACTCATCACCCTCTGCTATTCGAACTTGCCAATACCCTGATCGAAGATCATGTTTAGTGAACCAGCATGCCTTCGTCAATCTGCCCACGAGATCTTGCACCAACGAAACAGGATATATATTCTTCACAGTCACTTTGTTCCATGCTCTATAATCCACGCACATCCTCATTGAACCACCCTATTTCTTTTGGAATAAAATAGGAGCACCATAAGGAGCTTTTGATGGTTGAATTTGTCCTACGTCCAGCAACTCATTCAACTGTTTCCGCAATTCAGCCAATTCCCTTGGAGCCATTCGATAAGGAGCCTGTGCAGGAGCAACAGAACCTGGCAGCAACTCGATCTTGTGATCTATATCCCTTATTGGCAGCAATTCTTTAGGCAATTCAGGGGGCATCACATCAGCGTATTGCTTCAGTATCTTAGCAACACAATCTGGAACTTTCACCTTCACGTCTGGTTTCACTTCTATCATGGCAGCAAGAAAAGTTTCAACACCCTTCTTCAGTCCTTTCTCGACTGAAATAGCAGAAATGACGGGGCCCTTGTTTTTCCCTTTCTTTACTTCTCCATAAGGATTAGAAGCCTTGATAAAACTTGGATTGGCTTCGTCTCCGATCATCACTCCATTTAAGTGAGGATAAGGGACAAAACGAAATTTTCTAAGGAAGTCTATCCCTAGAATAACTTTAAAATCACCTAATGGTATAGCCATCAAGTTATGTTTTCCCGTCCAACTTCCAATCACCATCTGTACATCGTAAGCCATGCCTAAAATGGCTTGTGCTTTGGAACTCACCGTCTGGACAAAGGAGGGACTTTTCTTCAACTTAAGTCCAATTTTTGCAGCAACTTTGGCATCCACAAAAGTGTGAGTGGCTCCAGTATCAACCATGGACATCACACGATTTCCATCAATCTTCATCTCGACATGAATCAATGCAGCATGAGGGTTGTCTGGTGACTTTGAGGATTCACCCACAACATTCAACAAACTGATATGGTTAAGTGACAATCCCAAAGGGTTTGCCAACGCAGTAACCCCATCTTCACCCTCATTTTGATTCACCTTTCTAGCAAGCATTGCATTTACTCTTTCCCGATTAGGACAAATCTTGGCCAAATGCGGTCCACCACAAGTCCAGCAACCTTTTGCATTGCTTTCCTTTCCTTTGGTCTTTGTGTTTCCAGCATTTGTCTATGTCTTGCCCTTGTCATTCTTATCATTACGTCCATCCTTATTCCACTCCCCTTTCTTCTCAGTCTTTTTCTTTGACTTTGAAGAACCAGTAGTGTCAGAATCTGAACGTGTCGAGCGAAAATCCACCAACGAATCAGCAGCAGCAATTGCACTAGGCAAGTCCTTCACATTCTGCCTGCGTAATTCATTCTGGGCCCATGCTTGCATTCCAGAGATGAAATTATGCAACTTGTCCTCGTCAGACATGTTTTGGATGTCCAACATCAAAGAAGTAAATTCCTTGATATAGTCACGAATTGTTCCCGTCTGCCTTAGCCTTTTTAGTTTGTCTCTGGCAATCCACGAAGCATTGCTAGGAAGAAATTGGTCCCTCATTTCCTTTTTCAACTTTTCCCAAGTATCAATTTTGGGACGTCCAGCACTTTCATCATCTGCATTCCGAGTACGCCACCACAATTTTGCATCACCAGTCAAGTACATTGTGGTAATGTTCAGTTTGTCCGTCTCAGTAACTCGGGCAGCCGTGAAATACTGCTCCATATCCCACAGAAAATTCTCCAATTCCTTGGCACTTCTAGCACCACCAAAAGGCTTAGGTTCAGGAATTTTGACTTTGGAACTGTTTTCCTGGGTCTGTCCTGATGCAGCCACCGCACGTTGCAGAACCATCATTTCTGTCTGCTTTTAGAGAACCAGTTTGGATTTATGCTCGGGCGCTCGACAACAGAGGTAATTCATCTGGTTCGAAGATTGGTGGAATAGTACAGGAAAAGAAAGAAGGATCAGCACATGGTGTTTATCGACTTGGTGAAGGCATATGACAAAGTCCCTAGGGATGTTCTTTGGAGATGCCTGGAGGTGAGTGGGGTCCCGGTGGCATATATCATAGCAATCAAAGACATGTATGATGGAGTTAAGACCTAGGTGAGGACGGTTGGTGGTGATTTTGAGCATTTCTCTGTCCTGACAGGGTTACATTAGGGATCTACTCTTAGCCCATTTTTGTTTGCTTTGGTGATAGATGTGTTGATGCGGCGTATTCAAGGCGAGGTGCCTTGGTGTATGCTTTTTGCAAATGATGTGGTTTTGATTGATGAGACTCGGGGGTGGAGGGGGTGTGTGAATGATAAATTAGAACTGTAGAGAGAGACCCCTGAGTCTAAAGGGTTCAAGTTAAGTAGGAGCAAGACCGAGTATTTGAAATGTAAGTTTGACGGCTCGAGGGAGGAAGATGACATGGTAGTAAGGCTGGAGTCTCAGGTGGTGTGTAAAGGGATAGTTTCAAGTATCTTGGGTCCATGATTCTGTGGAATGATGAGATTGAAGAGGATGTCTCTCACTGTATTGGGGTGGGATGGATGAAGTGGAAGCTCACCTCAGAGGTGTTGTCTGATAAAAAGGTGCCGCCCAAGCTTAAAAGAAAATTTTACAGGGTGGCAGTCCGTCCGGCCATGTTGTATGGAGTAGAGTATTGGCCATTCAAGAACTCTCACATTCAGAAATTGAAGGTGGCGGAAATGCAGATGTTGCGTTGGATATGTAGGCTTACTAGGGGTGATAGAGTTTGGAATGATACTATCCAAGAAAAGGTTGGAGTGGCTTCGGTGGAGGACAAGATGTGGGAGGTTCGTTTGAGATGGTTCGAACACGTGATGAGAAGGGGCACAGAGGCGCCGTTTCATAGATGTGAGAGACTTGCTTTGGATGGTTTTAGATGGGGTAGAGGTAGGCCGAAGAAGTACTGGAGAGAGGTGATTAGGCGGGACATGGAGCAGTTATGGCTTACTGAGGACATGACCCTAGATAGGAAGATCTGGAGGACACATATTAGGATGGAAGGCTAGTGCCATTTTGGGTAGGTAGGGTAGGGCATTACTTGGTGGGTGTAGTGTTCTTATTATGATTTCTTATTGTTTGTAGAATTATGATTGTTTACTAGGCATTGTTTACTCTTTCCCTGTATGTGGCGTCTCTATGTTTTGTCTTGTTCCAGGTTTTTCGGTATGACTTTGATTACTATTTCTTGTCTTTAGCCAGGGGTTTATCAAAAACAGCCTTGCTACTTCCCCGGGAGTAGTGGTATGGACTGCGTATATCTTACCCTCCCCAGACCTCACTATGTGGGAATACTCTGGGTTTATTGTTGTTGTTGTATAATCTGTTATATATTTAAAAATTACATAAAAAATATTATAAATTATAATAATTAGTAATTTAAATTATTTAGAGTCACAAAAAGTTTTGATTTACTCAAAATTCTATCAGTGCAACGTAAATTAGGATATATTATTTGAAATTTTGTGAAAAGTAATATAAATTGCAATAATAATCAAATTAAAGTCTTTGAAAGACATACAAAAAATTGTTCGACTTTGCAAATTCTATCAGTGTTGTATAACTGGTGTAGATGGAGTAACATATATTACTTGAAAATTACGTAGAAAATTGTATAAATCATAGTAATAACTAACAACTTAAAATATATAAAACTATATAATAAATTTGGTTGACTTTCTCAAATATTATGTCATATAAATTGGGCCAAAAAAAAGTAATATATAATATCTAAAAATTATGTACAAATACTACAAATTAATAATTAATAACTTAAAATATTTTAAAATTATATAAAAAAATTAATTAACTGTTTACATTTCATTGATGCCATATAAATTTGAATTAAAAAGGTAACATACAAACCTAATTGGCTCGATGGACCCTTGTACTATGTCCGTTTTGTAATGTGGATACTCTTACTTACATGTTTATCATTTGGACCCTTAAACCCACTAAAAAGTAACATTTTAAACACTTTTTTGTTGAGTGTAACACACTCGCCCCACGCCAGCTTCCACGTCATTTTAAACACTACATGAAATTCCACATCATTTTTAAAATGCCACATAAGAAATGAAATATTAAAAAAATATAAAATTTAAATTGAGAATTAAAAAATTAAAAAATTAAAATGAGGTTAAGTTTTCTATCTTCTCCATCTTCTCTCTTCTCCTTCTCTCCACTCTCACTTCTCCATCTCTCCACTGCCGCACCACCGCTACCGGTGTGACAACAATTCATTAACACACTACCGTCATCTACCACCAGTGTAAACCCCCACTATTTGTGTATTAGTTACAAATTAATCATCAATATTAACACCAAAAGAATCAATATTAGCTTTTGTGTGTGTGTTGGTTAAAGATTAAAAGTTTATGGGGTGTGAAAAATGTAGATAAAAGATGGTGGTGAAAGATGAACGATGGGTGGTTCGTGAAGGGTTCATCGTCATCGTCGTCGGTCATGGCATCCTTAGGGCTCTAATGGCCATGGCATCCCTTTCTAACTCAGATTTCCTAAATCAATAATTTTTTTCATTTTCTTGATTTTGTAGATCACGGTAGGAAACAATCAAGATTTCTTGTTTTGTTGATTGTTTGATTTACAAATCATAGAACTTTACATGATTTCTTGATTTCTTGTTCACAAAATCACAAAAGCAATATGATTTCTTGTTCAATCATGGTAAATCAAACAATCAAGATTTCTTGATTTCTTGTTCATGGCAGCCCGTTCTAACTCAGCCCCTTTTCTGTGAATTTTTGTTGATTTACATGATTCTGTAAACTGGGTTCGAATCCTGATTGTAAATATTGAAACTTTATATAATTTTTGAACTTGGGTCTCGAATTTTGTTTGTGAAGGTTGAAACTTTAGATGATTTTGGAGCTGGATTTTGAAGCTTGTTAATCAAAAGGTTGAAACTCTATCTAATTTGAAGCTGGGTTCCGAATCTTGTTTGTGAATGGTTGAAACTTTAGATGATTTTGAAATTTTGAGTCAAAATAGGAAATTTGTTGCAGAGGAGATAAAGATGATGAATAGAGGAGAAAAAAGAGGGGGGGAGGGGTTCTTTTTAATTTTTTTAAATTATTTTAATATAAAATGGATAAAAATGACCCCCACTCACGCGCCTCGTCCTAGTTAGCCCTTTTGATGCCACATAAGCCTGGTCAACGATCAAAGGATTTGAAATATTGCTTTTTAGTGGGTTCAAGGGTTCAAATGATAAACATGTAAGTAGAAGTGTCCACATTACAAAATGGATATAGTACAAGGGTCAATCGAGCCATTTTGCTAACCTAATTTGACAAGAAGTTTCATATATAATAGCATGTTAACACTTGTCAGCACAATTTTCTCGTTTTTACGCATAAAAGAACAAGCAACGAAAAGATAGTTGTGATGTATTATTCATTAAAAATAAATTGACGTTCTCAACTACGTTTGAGTAAAAATTAGATATTGTTTATTTTTGAATTTTTCTAATAGAGTTAGTGCGTCTGTTAATGAGAAAATTTCATGTATAATCATCTAGTTTTGTGTTTATTACTCGCATCGTTCGCTTTTACTTATCACTAATTTTCTATTTGAATTTCTATTTTTACTTATCATTTTTGACATATCAAGAAAAGATAACTTCTCTTTTCCTATTTTAGCCTGAACATTAATTATTTCTTAAAATTAATTTTAAGATACAATATAAACATCATTTAATAAATGTAATATGGTAAAAACTATGTTATTGATTATTTTTCTTAATAGGTGTGGCAACTCAAAATGTGACAAATAAAATTGAACGAAGAGAGAGTACATATAAAAGTCATTTTTTTCATTACACAAAAGTCATCTTTGCTCTGATTATTACAAAAGTCACTTTTATCGAATTTTATAATAATCTCACCAAAAAAATAAAGTGAAAATCTTAATTAATACATTTGCTTAATTAAATAAAGTTAATATACTAAAGTGATTTAATATAGCTTCCATCCATTACACTTTCTCTCCATTTCGTCAAGTATACGCCTAGATGACTGTGTCATATTTAATTTTTAAAGGTCAAGATTGTATTACATTAATGTAATAATCATAGTTAAGTAAATAAACTTTGAAAAGGTACTTTCCCAATTTTTGGTTTAAAAAAAACATATATATTTTCCAAAAATCTGATTCTCATTAATATCATTATCTTCATAATTTTATATTTGAATGTGAAATTACACGATGTTTAGCTGAAAATCGATTTAGAGCCCGTTTGGATAAGCTGGAAAAAGTGATTTTTAAAAAATTCTTTAAAAAATCTTTTGAAAATTCTGAAACTTATTTTAAAAATAAGCAGTTACGTGTCTGGATAAAAATGCTGAAACTGAAAAAAAATTGTTGATGTATTTGGTAAACAAGTGCAGTTAAGCATTTTTTTGGTCAAAATATCTAAAATACCCCTAAAGTTGTTAACAATACATAGAGTTGATTATTATTAATTTTTATTTCTAAAATGATTCAAATTAAAATTAATATATATATATATATATATATATATATATATATATATATTTAATTCATTTTCAATGTGTGTGTGTGTATATATATATATATATATATATTACAATTTAGTGTTTATATATCTATTAATTTTTATTTTAAAGACAAATTTTATGCAACCTTAGTTTTTCCCTCATTTCTGATAACACTGTACATAGTGATGTAATTTCATAATTAATGACTGGGAGATGTTTATTAACGTTTATCAATACAGTTGTAATATATATATATATATATATATATATATATATATATATATATATATATATATATATATATATATATAATATTTTCATGAATGGCTATTAAATTTGTACGCTAAAAAAATCTTTTTTCTTGGTTAAAAGAGTTTAAATCATCAAACAAAATATATATGTTACTAATCATTTTTTTTATATGTTGCTAATCATTATAATTACATTAATAGATAAATAGTTGGTCACAAATGATACTATTTGTTTGCTAAAATAACTCTTAATTGAAAAATATATTACTCATTAATTGAGTAATGACTATATCACCATTAAAACATTGTCGAATACGAATGTTGCGTCGTTAAATATATATGAATCGTTCACTAATCGTTCATGAAGTTGTATATCTTCAGTGAGTATTCTCCATATATCTTTGTTGGTGAGTTTTTTTTCTTAGAGAAATTCATATGTTGTACAATAATAATTATCCAAATTTAAAAAAATATATTAAAAAAGGGGAATAATACATAAAAATCATATTTCAGTAATTAGAAGTTTCATACAAAAGAGGTACTAATATGGCTAGAGTTAAGTTCACCATAAATACAAAAAGTGAAAATGTTTAATTAATACAAACATTAATGGATTATAAGCTAAAAAAATCAAATGGACTACCAGAGGATAATTGTGGAATAAGTGAAAATTATAAGGGATACAAAAGTAATTTACTTGGTTCAATAGATTATAAGCTAAAAAAAAATAAGTAGGTAATGACCAACTTCTAGTTTTTACCTTATGAAAAATCAAAATTGACTTTTTTTAAGCAATTTTTTAAATTGTCAAATACTCCTAAAATTCAAAAATAGCTTTTACGCTATTTTGATCAAATTATAATCTAATCCAAACATCCTCTTAATAATTTTTGGACAATCGGATTCCTAGATCGAAGGTTCAAATTTTTATTGTAGTACTTATTTATCCTAATGTTACTAATTATTTGAGTTCAATGAAAATTCAGACTATTTTTCTAGTATATTAACTTAGTTTGGTATATTAGCTTTATTTAATCAATCAAATACATAAAGTAAGAATGTCACGCCATTTTTCAGGTGGGATTATTATAAAATTTGATCAAAGTGACTTTTGTAATGACTGGAGCAAAGTAAACTAACTTTTTTTTGTAATGTAAAAAATTAGAGTAAATACATAATTATCCCCTGATGTTGTCCGAGTTTCTTAAAAAGACACCTAAGCTTTACTCCGACCTATTACCTCACGATTCTTACTAAAACTGTTGTAAATACACCATTTTGACCAAAATTTTGACTATGCATGTAAACATGAACAGGAAGCGCGTGAATGGTTCAAAGTTGACTTAAATACGCAATCAACAGCCGCCACGTGTAATTATTTGTTAAATATTTTAAAAATATCTTCTTCTCCACTTAAACAAACCCAATTCTCTTCTTCCTCTTCTCTTCTTCCTCCATTGATAGCTTATTTTGAAGAAAAATTTTATCTCTCTTCTCAAACTTTTCTCAATAAAATCATTCTTAAAATATCTATTTCTTGATATTTGATTGTTGTGTCTATTTTAAATTCTAATTTTTACTTTTTATAGTTGTTATATATCCTCTTAAGAAGCTATAAAGCTCCATTTTAATCGAGTTTTGATGTCATCATTAAACAATCAACAA
The DNA here is from genome assembly GCA_030864225.1 of Capsicum baccatum var. pendulum. Classification (NCBI taxonomy): domain Eukaryota; kingdom Viridiplantae; phylum Streptophyta; class Magnoliopsida; order Solanales; family Solanaceae; genus Capsicum; species Capsicum baccatum. Next base: position 272,808,879 of record CM061561.1, on the reverse strand, counting down.
ATACGTAAACCAATACAAAATTAGAAAGCATTACAAAATTAACATAAACACGAAATTGAAACCATTGAAACGAAATTCAAAGAGCAAGAAAAATGGAGAAATCAGCAACTGGACGGTGGGGGGGGTAGGGGGTGGAGTGAAGCTGTTGTATGCGGGGGGAGTTGCTGGATTGGTTGGGATGGGGGGAGAGGGGGTGGGGTAGGGTGATAAATTAAATAAAAAGGAAAAATTTATTAAAAAATAAATAAAATCTAAAATTAAATATATTTAACACGTGGCAACACCTGATTGGTGTGTGTATTAACTCACTTTGTTGTGACTGAAATTCAGCAAAAAATGGTGTATTGGCAATGGTTTTAGTAAGAATCGTGGGGTAATAGATCGAAAGTAAAGTTTAGGTGTCTTTTTGAAAAATTCGGACAACATCAGGGGTAATTGTGTATTTACTCAAAAAATTAAAGTAACTTTTGTATAATAGACACAAAACTAAATAACCATGAATGAAATTTTCTGGTCGATTAATTAATTTCATTTCTGTACTTGGTAGTCTATCACCATTTTTTTTAATCGTCAAGACTCTTGCAAATGATAACTTCTTTCAAAAATATATTTTTAGCTAAATCATTCTAACACTAGCGCTTCAATTTGTGCTTGATACGGTTATTTTAGAAGTCACTTCCGCATTTAATTGATAAGGACTTTTATGCATTTTTTCCGCTCGTTGTCCGGTGTGGATCCAGACTAAAACAAATTTATATTAAGTAAATCTATTCAAGGAAAAAGTGTTTTCTAACAATTTTTTTTTTATATAAAATTTTAATTTGCGACTTTTAATTAAAGTTAAAAGAATCTTGTTAATCCCATGATAATAACTTATTGTACCCTTGAATCGTGCAAACGTTTGAGTAGCTTAAATATATCATCATGGTGCCTCACTTGGGATATGCATTTTTTTACATCTCTCCACTAATTTAGTGGAGTGAATTGAGGTGTCACTCATATATTTACCCAAACCACTTGTGCAATCCAAGGAAAAGGAATGAGTTGGTTTATGGAGCTTCAACCAAAGCATATAGCACCACTTGGGCATTTTCGAGTTGAATAGAAGGTGGAGCATAATTCTTATTTAAGATCTAATGAGAACGGCAGTAGGTAAAGCAGTATTACAATGGTTAGATGTACTTGAGCTTTCTATTATTATTTTCATATCATGTTTGATATCCGCATTAAAACTTAATTAATTTGGATTAACTGCTTTGAATTCATATTCATTCGGAAGAAGTGTTCCTTATCAAGAATTTTTTCATAATCAAGACTCAAAATTGAAGACTCTAGTTAAAGGAGGAGCAAATGAACTTGAGCTTGGCTCGTCAATGTTCGCGACCACTTTAATATAGAAAGTATATATTTTCTTAGCATCAGTTATAGTACATATTTTTTGTAATTTGTTTCAATTTGTTTCCTTATATATGTGATAATAGATTCCTATAATAATTCAAACTAAGAAAGTCCGATCAAATTGAAGTATTCTTTTCTACTTTTTATAACCAAAATAAAATGAAATTGTACACTCATGGCAGGGGCAGGCAAATTCCTATCATTATTGTGTTGTTATCAACAAGAACCCAAATCTTAGTGGTGTAATTCGAAATAGAGTTTTTATCAAGAGGAATTCTAATACTTCAAAGACAGAAGTATTAAGACACAACCCAAATCTCACCTTTAGATCTTGGTACTTCTAGCTCGTTTGATAGTTAGGCGATGGATAAGGTGGCATGTCTCATGGTTAAGTTTGAGATTAAAATTTATATCATGTTTGATTGATGGTATAAATTTGTTCTACGATAAATTTATACGATCAATCAAACATGGAATAAATCTAATACTATCAAACGTAGGGCTCGTTTGGTAGAAAGAATAAGGAATAACTAATCTTGAGATAAATTTTAGGATAAGCTTATCCCATATTTGATTGGGATAAAATACATGGAATAACTCATCCTGAAATTATATAGTGTTAATTTTATAGGGTGGTATAACTAATCCCGAAATAGCTAATCATGTGATAATTAATCCCAGAGATAACTTGTTTCCAACCGAACGACCCCTTAAGACTTGAGATATCGTACATCAAACATGAAAGGATTTTATAGCACCTTCCACATGGTATAAATTAGTCCAAGGATTGTAACTTCATGCCCATAGACCTGGAATAATATCTACTTAAAAACGAAAAAAGAAAGAAAATGGACCACAAAAGACCGAGCACTGCTGGTGGTTGCATAAAACCAACCATTTGTGGTCGGGTTTTCTTAATTTTTTTTAAAAATAAAATACCAACCATAAGTGTTCGATTTTGTATTTTAAAATTGTGAAAATCTAATCAAATTAACCCTTAAAAATAAAAAAACTAAAATCGATCACTTGTGGTCAGTTTCTTTTAATAAAAATATAAGAAAAACCGATCACATGTGGTCAGTAATAACAAAAGAAAAAAATATAAATTCTTTTTAAATTTTCATACAAAATATATTAAACAGTTTTCTTTTTTTACTAATACTGACCACATGTGGTTGGTTTTGTATAAATAAATTTAAAAAATAATTAATATTAAACAAAACCATCCACTAGCGGTCAATTTTGATTTTAAAAACTCAAATAAATAAAAAACATAAAATAAAATTTAATTTTAAAATATATTAAATACTCTTTTTTTACTATTACCAACCACATATTGCTGGTTACATTTTTTTAAAAAATAAAAATTTATTAATAAATAAAAAGTCAATCACATATGATCGGTTTTTGTTAAAGAATTAAGAAAAACTGATCATTTGTGGTCGATTTTGTTAAAAAAAAAATATTTTAAGAAAAATAAGAAAAACCAACCACAAACCGACCATAATTATTTGGAAAGTAATATAAATTAAATAAATAGATAACATAAAAACCTAATATATATTTGTTTTACTTACTTTGTGATAATATATTATCCAACGAGTATATAAATTCACATATATCTCATGTAGTGATTTACTTAGTAGTCAAAAGATAACTGGATCTATCCAAGTATATTGAATATGTTGATATCACATAATCGAGGTGATAATATACTATTGTAGTTTTAACATATGGTAAGTAACTGATAGTTCTTCAGAGTATAAAGAATATGTTGTATTATGGGATAATATACTCGTGCATGTGATGTATATAGTACGTATACGTAACCTTATATGCATATATATATATATATGTGTGTGTGTGTATATATATACATACATACATACATATATGTGGGTGTGTGTGTGTCGTGTAGTGATGTACGTAGTAGCCAAAACTTAATTGAATCTATCCAAATATATTGAATAATACAATGATATCATACGATCGAGGAAATACTATATTGTTGGAGTTATAATAATATAACCTAATTAATCAATAATTCATCATAGTATATATATGAAACACGTTGTATAACGAGGTAATATACTCATGCATGCAGTATGTATTTAGAAGCATATATGTGTGTGTGGGTGGGTGTCGTGTAGTGTGTACGTTATAGCCAAAAGCTAATTGAATCTATCCAAATATATTGAATAATACGTTGATATCATGCCACCGAGGAAATAATACATTGTTCGAGTTATAATAATATAAGCTAATTATCCGATAATTCATCATAGTATATATATGGAACACGTTGTATAACAAGGTAATATACTCATGTATGCAACATGTATTTAGACGTATATAGTTAATGGAGTATATGTATATCTACATATATCTTGTGTATTAATATATGTAGTAGCTATTGAAAAGATAATTGAATCTATCAAAATATATTGAATACGTTGATATCATACGATCAACGTAATAATATACTGTTGGAATTATAATAATTTAAGGTAATTAAGCAATAATTCAATAGAGTATAATATGAAATACGTCATATTATGGGATAATATAATCGTGTATATGATGTATATAGTACTTATTCAGAAGCTAATAATCAATATATTCAAGTAAATTTAATACGTTGACATTATACAATGGGGTAATATATTGTTAGAGCTATAATAATATAAGTTAATTAACTAACCGATAATTTATCAGAGTATACAAAATATGTTGTATTACTGGGTAATACACTCTATAATGTATATAGTATAAATTCAGAAGCTAATAGTCGATGGTGTGTGTACGTGTGTGTGTGTGTATATATATATATATATATAAGCACATATATCTCATGTAGTGATGTATACAGTAGTCAAAAGATAACTGAATCTATCCAAGTATATTGAATATGTAATGCCTCGGAAGTACCCCCTGGACGCCACACAGTTCTTAAGACTACGAATAGTCCCAAGTTAACCCATGATATCAATTCATCTTAAAACTCACATGAAAATTGAACTAACATACATAGAAACTGAAGGTAACAATTCCATATCGTAATGTAAATCTTTAACATTGGAAACCTTAAGCAACTTCTTGAACTTAAAACATACATAGTCTTATAAGACTCTATTACTAACTAGAGAGCCACTGGGATAGGCCCAACTAACCCAAACATAAACGGAAATCAAAGATCTAAAATAACTTTCAACACTGAACAAGAGTTGATAAACTAGGTCCTTAGACTATGAGGACTCACCACAAGTCGGGATGCATGTGATGATGTCCGTAGTCAATTGTGCTATTGGAAACGAGCACCCGAACCTATATTATGAAACAATGTAACACATGGACATATATATGGATTAGTACTTCTGGAATGTATATGTGGGGGGTGAATACATAAGTTAAACAAGAACTGAATTTTATATATATGTATTTTCAGATAATGCATGCTAAGTGTAAATGGCTCACCTTGGACTTGAGTAAAACTCAAGAATGCAGGATGATTAAAAATGGATAATAAAGCATATGAATAAGCTTAGCGAGCAAGAAAATAGATAATGAAGCATATGAATAAGCTTAGTGAGACATAACACTTAGTTTCTACAATCCTTACTTTTAGTCTTACTTGTGGGTGATTCTTGTAACCAACATAAACCATGTGAGCTACCATGGAGTCCAACGCCATATCCATATTGAGGAGAGCTGTCCTACCCTTGCCATCGGAATAGAACTTAACTTAAGTGATCACTTATACTTCATCCATATTGGAAAAAACTTAACCTACAGTGGCTCATAGTTTTTAGGAATTTAGGATACTTTCATCCCCATTCACTTCTCGGTGCTGAATACTACTCCTAGAATACATATATGCTCATACTTAAAAATCCACCTTGAAATAGCATAAGGGTTTATAGAATGAAAACCAGTTATGCTTTTTTTTAATTTAAATCATAATCAAGATGAACACTTGTGGATTTCATGTCTTATATTTAGATCAAGAGATCAAGCTTTCTTGAATCATGTTGTATTGCATATGAACGGAACTTTAAAAGTTTAAACTTTCTTGTAAACTTAATGCTTCTTCTTGAATCTTGAAACTCTTACTTTATTTAATAACACCCATAACAAAATAGTAGGCTCAACACCCATATAAAAATCTTTCATCAGAATCCACATCAAAGTAATAAAACTCAAATCATGATATCAATCTTAACGTTCAAAACATGAATACACAAAATCTTTAAGAAACTTTAGCCTTTAAATTACAAGATAATGATTTTCTTAATATATGAGAGTTTGAGGGATAAACCTTAATATAAAACATACAAACTCAATATTAAAATCATGTTTTTCAGGCACAAGGATGGAAGACTAACCTTGTTCAGAAACCCCACATACCTGGAATTGCTTGACTTATGAAGAAGACTTGAACTTTCAGACTTGAGAGACGAATTGGTGAGAAAACCCTAATTTTATTATTCTTGAAGATGGAAGGAGAGAGGATGTTGTTAATTGAAACACCCCAAAACTTGGCGCTTGTAAAAATTCATGGTCTTGGACATTCTATCCATGGTACGACTCATGGGTACCAACCGTACCCTAGGATATGACTTGTGATGACTCTCTCATACGTTAGGCAGTGGGTTTTGGTTTGGATTCAGCCCAAGGTACGACTCAATATCATAATAGTCGTATTGTAAGATATGAGGGGTATGATGCTAAGTCGTATGATGCTTATTGGCTTGCCTAGTTGAATCTATCCAAGGTATGGTTTGTGGGTACTTTTTATACCCTAAGATACAACTTAGACCTAGGTGTTCGTACTAATATTGGGGATAATGGTGGGGTCTAAGGTACGAGTTAGGGTACCACACATACACTAGGGAAAAATTTAGTGTGTTGGGTTGTACCCTCTTGGGACTTGGTTTTTGGATTTTAAGCTAAGGGTAGTCCACAAATTTACTGCCTCAAACCCTTATGTCCCCATATTATCTAACCCTTGCTGGCTTCTCATAACAAGTGGTAATGCTTCTAAGACACAAGGTGCCCAATCTTGGGCCATTGAGGTCCAATCCGCATCATCCTACCCTTTTTATAGATTTGTGGTCAATAGTACTATGGTTGTTGTGAGGAACGGAAGAATCAGTGTTTTAGTTATAGTTAGTTGGGTCACATATAACGATAGTATCCCATAATGATTTTTGCTTGGGCAAATTGGGTACCAGCTGCCATTTCTCTAGCTTTTGCATCAAGGGAACTGCTTTTAGCTCCAACATTGGTCGGGATCATCTCAATGACTCCACTATCCCTAGGGAGTCTGAGACATCTTCTAATGCTGATACTGGTATGTTAAAAACTCTTTTTCCATGTTGTGTATTATTTATTTAGCTCGGGTGCCCTCTCTCTTTGTGTGGTTGTGTATTTTGGTTTTGGTCCCAAGGTTGTTTTGTATTCGTTTTTTTTATTTCTACCCTGGTAAGTGGCTCTGTGATTTCTAGAAGAGTCTATGGGAGTGTGTGGTATCTGTTGGTCTTGGTGGATTAGTTTAACTCGGATATGGTGGATTTCGATGTCATTCGAGGGATGGATTGGTTATACATATGCTATGCATTATTAGATTGTCGGGTCCGTACAGGTTGTTTTTAGACTTCATAGTTAGTTGGTTATAAAGTGGGAGGATGGTTTTATTCCCTAACTATTAAGGAGGAAAGGTTATGTTATATCTTTAAATTCGGATGTTGGTCTCCAAAGGGGTGTCTCTATTATTGTTTGGTCCAGGTTAAAGGTTCAAACTCCGGAGGTATTTCTTGGCAATCAGTTTTGGTGGTGAATGAATTTCTTGAAGTCCTTTCTAATGACTCTCGTGGTGTATTTCTAATAGGAAGGTTGTTTTGGGATTGGTCTTATTTCAGACACTTGTCCAATTTTGATTCTTTCTTTATAGAATGGTTTTGGTTGAGTTAAAAGAGCGTAAGGGGATCAAAGGGTAATTAAGGGATCTCTTATATGAAGGTTTCATCCGTCCTAGTATTCTTCGTAGAGTATTTTCATTTTTTATGCATAAGGGGAATGAATTCCCTAGGAATGAATAGGTTGCCAGTGGGTGAATAAGAAAATTAAGATGTCCTCCTTGAAGGGTGGACCATGTATGCAATTGCTGCATGGGGTACTTGTTAGTAGTGCATGGTTGTTAATAGACACTAAGTGTAAATCTTAGATGTTAATTTTGATGAAGGAAGTATGTTAGCTCGGAGGTAGCAATATGGGAATAGTGGATGTAAATTGGTAGGTTAGATGAGGTGTGCGGAATGGGTAAGGTTGACGGCTTAGGGAATACAATAGTAGGAAGGTTGTGAATGATATATAGGTTGGGTGTTCAAATTGAACGGATGGATTGGGGGTTTATTTATTGGATAGGTTAGAGCATGAAGTTTGTATGACTACGTTGGGCTCTAGGTAGCATTTGGATGAATAAGGATTTGGGTATAGTAAAACCAAGTGTCCTTAGTATACATCTTTGGTGATACTCATTAGAGCGAAGTGTTGTGCTTATAGGTGTCATGGAATGAAGGCTGAGGGTTAGTCTTAAATTTTCTTTTAGTGGTGTACTCTAAGGAAAGGTCGGGTTGCATATTCCAGTGATAGTACTCTACTAGTGTTGCATGCATTCTTATAGCACTTATGCCTAAGGTTCGTATTTTGCATTCACCTTGTTCCCTGAATATGAGTCTTAACTTTACATTACATTACTTATGGTATATGAAATTGTGTTTTTTTCGATGTCCAATCCCAAGGACTCTTTTATGGTATGGTTATGTCGATATGGTCCTTCATTATGGTCGAGATGGTTTCTATAAAGTACTTAGTGCCTATGGTGGCATATCTTATTTTGGGGGTGTTGCCTAGGGTGGCATGGATAATTTTTGTAATTTGGTTCCTTAATGATCCTTTTTATGTTAGGATAGTAATGGCCAGGGGAGCATGGTGATATTTTGAAACGAAGAGTGTAGAAGTACCTAAGTGGGGGAGATTTTGGGTGACCACTAAAGTTAAGGTTTTTAAGTGTAAAGTATGGTTGTTGTAATGAGAAATGATTAGGAGGGGATTAAGTGGTGGAAACATTTGTGAAAATGATCGAGGTTGCTAAATCTTCGGAAGGATAGATCATACCGCGGGCATATAAATGGTAGGCTTGAATGTTGTGATTTGTATATATACCAATAGTTGTGTTAGGTACTTAAAAAACTTGGAGGGGCTTGGTGTTTGGATAGAGTGATGGAAGCGGGGTAGTGTTTTGGTTTGATAAAGTGAATAGAGTCCCATAGCCTAAGTTAACTCCTTGCTTTATATAGGCTTGAACATGGAAATGGTGTATATCTAGACTCAAGATCTTGTAGTGATATGTCCTTAGGAAATTGTAATTTGAATTGGACTTACTCTCTAGCATGAGTCCCATTCATTCGGTATTCTATATGTTTGTAATGTTGTAAGGTGTGGGTGGTTCCTTTTGATATTATTGGTATCTCGGACTCTTTGTTCTTTAAGGAGGTCTCGACGAGGATCTTTAAATTAAAGGTTCTCTAATTGCGAACAAAATGTATGGCTTTGGTGAAGGTTCTATGGGAACCAAAAGTATGAGTAACCTATTTGGGATGTGAAAGAGGACATAGAACCCAAATATCCACGTTGGTTTTTCATTTCAAGAACTCATGCATAAGGTTGTGTTCTTTTACACCTATTGGTTTTCTAACATAGTTGAGGAAGGGAATGGTTTCTCTTGCATCTTTGTTTTCTAACTTAGTTTGAGGTCGGAATGGAGGTGTTGGGGTGTAAATCATTCTTGGGATATGTGGTGATCTTCTCGTCTTATTAAACGTGTTTTTCTTCTAATTTGGTTGGAGAAAAGTTGGTAGGTGTTAAGGTTATCTTGTTCTTGCTCTTACCCTTACCCATCATTCAAGGATGAATGATTTTAGTAAGGGAGTATGAAACACCCTAAACCTTGCCCTTGTAAAAATTCAAGGGTTTTGGACATTCTTTCCATGGTACGACTCATACATACCAATTGTACCCAAAGATATGAATTGGGATACCTCTCTCGTATGTTAGGCAGTAGCTTTTAGTTGGGATTCTACCCTAGGTGTGACTTAACATTATACTAGCCATATGGTAGGATACAAGGTGTATGATGCCAAGTCGTATGATGCATATTGGCTTGCTAGTTGAATCTGTCTAAGATATGGTTTGTGGGTACTTTTTGTACCATATGATACGACTTAGGCCTAGGTGGTAGTATGCTGGTCAGTATAGGGTACAATAGTGGGGTCTAAGGTATGATTTAGGGTACCAGTCATACCCTAAGGTACGACTAAAGGGGTTGGGTCGTACCCTCCTGGGACTTTGTTTTCAGCCTTTAAGCTAAGGGTAGCTCGGATATTTCCTACGTCAAACCCTTACGTCCCCATGTGCTCGGACATTTCCCACCTCAAACCCTTATGTCCCCATGTTATATTACCCTTGATGGCCTTTTATAACATACTTTGAAGAATCAAAACACTTCAAAATACTATCTCAAATCACTCTTGAAAGATAGGAGGTTAGGGTTTCTATAAGTGTTCTTCAAGAGCTCACGAGTCACCGAATTCTTCTTGTATAAGGCATGTACTCCTTCCCTCATTGTTAGTTCCAAATAAGGGCATGTTTAAATGTGTTTTAAACATTGATTATGAATCATGAATGGTGGTTTTAGAAACGTATGTTAAGGGCTTTGATGCATGTTGTTGAATGATGATTTAAACTATATTTTTGGTGGTGGTTTGCACATATGGATGTTTGTTGGTTATGGTTTAACAAATAGGTAATGAGTAACCCTAAACTTGATGGTTATGGTTGGGTTTTGGTCTTGGTAAAGGTATGCCCTCAACATGTTGGATAAAATTCCTAAGAGAATGTTTTTACTCTATTGTTGACCTTTTATTGGAATTATTCCATAGTATGGTTTGGTAATGGAACTCTAAATGGATTTGGATGGTTTTGCATAGTTTAAATTGTTTGAATGGTATAAATGGTTTAAAGGTTTTGGAATGGTTTAAAATAGTATGAATGGTATGGATTATTTAGAATTATTAAATGGTAAAGCCTTGATGCTTATGAAATTGATTTGAATGAAAATCTTGCGGGATACACAGGAATCCCCCAAGTAAATGAAATGATGAAATTGGTTTGAATGTTGAATGTCTTGTGGGGTACAAGGGAATCCCCCAAGCAAAGCTTAAAAATAAAATACTTATAGGGTACATGAGAATCCCCCAAGTAAGCCTAATAATGATTACTTGCGGGGTACATAGGAATCCCCTAAGGTTAGCTAAAGACATTGCTTGCAGGCTATAGTTGGTATGATGATACCACTTGTAATAGCCTTGATTGATAATAAATGAAATAATAGTTTGGTTGGATGGTAATGATTTTAATTGGGCAATAATGGTGGAGTGTGATAGCTAACTGTGAATGTGGGAGTCCAAGGGACGAACACTAGAAAATCATATTTTCCTACAAGAGGATAGGTTAAGATGACATCATATATGATACTTATTGGGTACACGGAAATCCCTTAAGTATATTTGTACATATGTATCATGGAGAACGAAGGGTACTCGGGAATCCCCTACTCTTATGGTATTTTCAGTTCATGTGGCTACACGCATCGGGGCCCGTTCAAGGGGTTACATTGGACCCATATAGCCCGTGGGTAGTTCTAGGATGGTTAAGCTTTTCATACCTAGGTTAATGGTTTTAACGGCATGCTAAACCCGACTTTTTCCCCCCGCATGGATTATATAATATATATGTATATGTATATGTATGTATAGTTGTAAATGCATATGGTTGGTTTACTTGGTTTTAAAGGTTGACATTATTTTATCCTTATCATGAGTGCATGCTAGCGTTCACCCACTAACCCGTCTTCGGGCAAATGTATACAAACACAATACAGGAACCATCCATACCACTCATCCCACTCATTGATAGAATTTGGGGACAGTCAATGTTGGATTGAAATGGTAAGCTTTAATAGTTTGAAAGGTGTCCATTTCATGTTATGGGTTACTTTACATATATTCATCTTTTGTAGACTTTATTTTTTGGCAATGGTCGGGGGCATGTGCTAACTTGTTATTATTTGGTATGGTTTAGAGGCTTTGTATGGACAACTGTGGACTTGGTATGGATTGGTCATGTTAAATATATATAAAAACATACATTGGGTTACCATTTGGTTTTGGTTTATGATTTTGCCTTTGTTATCGATTAGTTATCGTGTGGTTTGACTTGCTTTGGTGGTCATGGTTATAGACCTATCTCAAAGTCTTGGATCGTACATTACACTATCTTGTTATATGTACGAAGTCTAGTACATGTTGGTTGGTTGGGTTTGGTATAAGGGGTGGTCTATGGTCTCAGTTGGACTTGAGATTGCCCATTATGACAAGGCCCCGATTTGGGTCGTGTCATTAATTGAATGAAGGATAGAGGAAAATAATGCCTCTTTGGGGTTACAGGTCATGGGTTAGGAGTTATATTAGGAGAAAATACCAAAAAGCCCTTCAACTGAACTTATACAAAATTGACCGCTAGTGGTCACGAGTCCAACATACGACTCGTATGGTGAATATAAAAGTTGGCTTCATGACTCATAAAATTGCTAGGGACAAGATGGTGTAGACTGGTCAATATACGAGTCTAAACTTATGACTCGTACACTCTCAATACGACTTTTAGCCCCCCACTAGTAACTTGGACTGAAACTTAGAGAACTTATACTGCTGAACTCACGAACGCACTTCATACGACTCGTACCATGCTTGATTATTTCTAGGGTCAACTTGTATCTACAACAGACTTCAACTACTCCACACTATGATAGGTACGACTTACTATATATGACTCGTATGTTGTACGTATGACTTAAGGGAATGAGTCATATGTTGTGTAGTGGCTTTCAGACATAGGGTATTACAATATCTCCCCCTTTGAAACATGCATCCTCGAATGTGATTCACCTATGATTTGGAAAAGAATCAACACCTCTGCACTGAACTTATAGCCAAACGTATACCTATCACAAGGATCTAATTACTCACAACATAAGATATGAATTAATAATACATAAATAGACTTAAGGAGAATGAGTTTTGGCTGAAAAAAATAACTATTTAGCTTCAATAGGAACTGAGTTGGAAGAAAATAGATGAGGATACTTGGTCACTATGTCTGCTTCAGCTTCCCAAATGGCCCCTTCAACCAATTGGTTTCTCCAAAGAACCTTTACAGACTCTATATCTTTATTCCTTAGCCTTTGGACCTGCCTATCAAGTATATGACAAGTTATCTTTGACCCTAATAATTTCTAGGGTAACTATTAAGGATGGATTTCCAATGCACTTCTTAAGCATCGAAACATGGAATACTGGGTGAACTCTAACAAACTCTGATGGAAGGTCCAATTCATAAGAAACCTCTCCAATATGCTTCACTATCTCATATGAACCAGTAAGTCGAGAATTGAGCTTCCCTTTCTTTCCAAATATTATTATTCCCTTCATAGGCGACACTTTCAAGAATACCCAATCACCCACTTCAAACTTGGGCTCTCTTCTTCTTACATCTGTATATGATTTCTGATGGATTTCAGCAGTTTTTAATCTCTCACAAATCAACTGAACCTTTGCCATAGATTTAAGAACAGAATCTAGCTCAATCAGTGCCCCTTTACCAACCTCAAACTATCGTATAAAGGATCTGCACCTACTCCAATACAGTGCTTCAAATGGAGCCATCTGAATGCTAGCATGGTATCTATCATTGTAAGCAAACTCAATTAAAGCTAGATGGTCATCCCAACTTCCTTTAAAGTTTAAAATACATGCCCTCGGTATATCTTCTAATGTCTGCATTATGCGTTCAGCCTGATCATCGGTTAACGGATGAAAAGTAGTACTAAGCTTAACCTTTTTACCAATGTCTTTCTGGAAAGGCTGCCAAAAATGCAAAGTGAACTGTGTCCCTCTATCTAAGATAATGGATAAAAGTATTCATAAATTCATACTAACTCATGAATAGACACTTTGGCATAATCTTCCATTGTGTCTAAAGTCTTGACAGGTTGGAAATGGGCTGATTTAGTCATTCGATCTACTATGACCCAAAATGAATCATCCTTACGTCTTGTATGAGGCAACCCTTTGATAAAATCTATATTCACTACTTCCCACTTTCAAGTAGAAATGGTGATCTCCTATAGTGTACCACCCAGTCTTTGGTGTTTAACCTTAACTTGCTTGCAATTGGGACACTTGGCCAAAAACTCTGCTATGTCCCTGTTAATACCTTTCCACTAAGAGATTTCTCGTAAGTCGTGGTATATCTTGTAATTACCTAGATAAATGGAATACCTCAAACCATGAGCCTTATCTAGTATCCTTTCCCTCAACCCATCTACATTAGGAACACAAAGCCTACCTTGATAGCAAAGTACAACATCTCCTTCTTTGGAGAAAACCTCGACCTTCTGTTACTGGACTGCATCCAATATTTGGCTAAGTATGAGATCATTTTGCTGTTTCTTCTTCACTTCCACCACCAAAGATGATTCTGAACTATTCTGAACTACTACTCTCCTACCATCAGTATCGAACAAACGTACTCGCAAGTGGGCTAACCTATGCACCTCTTTGGCCAATTCTCATTCTTCCTCCTTCACATGTAATACACTACCCTTAGACAACCTACTTAGTGCGTCTGCCACCACGTTGGCCTTACCCAAATGATAGAGAACACTCATGTTATAATCCTTCAATAACTCTAACCACCTTCTCTGACGAAGATTCAGCTCCCGCTAAGAAAATACACACTGAAGACTCTTGTGGTCAGTGAAAATATCAACATGCACACCATAGAGGTAGTGTCTCCAAATTTTCAAGAAAAATACCACAACATCTAACTCCAAGTCGTGAGTTAGGTAATTCTTTTCATGATCCTTAAGTTGCCTGGAGGCATAAGTTATCACTTTTCTATTTTGCATCAACACACAACCTAACCCAACTCTAGAAGCATAAAAATATACCACAAATCTGTCTAACCCTTTCGGTAAAGCAAACACTAGAGCCAAATTCAATCTATCCTTTAACTCTTGGAAGCTATTCATAAAATTATCAAACTATATAAACTTCACTTTTTTTTGGTTAATCTTGGTCAATGGTGCATCTATGTGAAATATCCCTCATTAGTCTTACCTCAGTTCAGCTCATAGTGAATGCACAAGAGGCTTAGAACCTGAAAATTTTGCTAAGTGTTGGACACTTAGTTTTATTTTTGGTCTCTTAACTTCGATGATTTTTAAAGTGACCATACCGACCTCAAGATAAAATTTTTTGAGTTAATTCATGTGTAGGAGTGTAAGGAACAGGTCTCGAGGAAGTTTTAAATTTTTTGGATGAGGTTTGGGCCTTGTTTTGATTTTTATTCCAGTAGCTCAACATTATTACATCGCGCTGCACCGGGTATATCGCCGGTGTAAGGAGCATGTCTCTGGGAAGTTTTGGATTTTTGGATAAGGTTTGGGCTGTGTGTGGATTTTGATTCTAACAGTTCAATCGGCGTTGTAGTTACAAATTTAAATCCCAGAGGGGCAGTCCTGTGTTTTCCCATCACCCCAATTAGTGAAAATACGAGACTAAGTCATCATTTAGGGCATTATATACCTAAATTCCTTAATTCCTCTCTAAAATAAACCCTAATCATCACCCAGATTCATCTAGTTCAATTATTATCCCTTTAAGAAAACTCAAGAATTCAAGCTTCACCTCCCAAGAACTTTTAAGAAAGTTAATTCTCTTTCAAGATTAAAGCTTGGTAAGTTATGTTTGATGTTCATCCATTGGCCCGTTTCACCCATGGAGTCCAAGAACCTATTTTTATGTTTTAATTCATGAATTTACATGTTTACAATGAGTTATCTTCATGAAGCTTTTATGAATTTCGGTTATACATGATGTTTACAAGTGATTTTCATTGAAAGTAACCCTTACACGTTTGAATAAAGAAAATTCCATGTGAAATCCCCAATTTATGGTTTTAGTGTTATAATTTTGTTAATCCCACATGTTTCAATCATTCCCATGCTTATGTTCATGAATTTCAAGTGTTTAATAAAATGCCTAAGAGATGAATTTTGAACTATGATCCCCCATTATGTTTTTTTAAAGCTTTTATATGTCTATATTGATACTTCTATTCAGTTCTGGGGGTTAAGCATACTCAAAACTTAGCTGTTTACATAATTTACAATATTTTCAAATTGGTTTTAGATATGTATGAGCATTATTCATTCAGTCAGTTATCATAATCAGTTAAAGTTAGATTAGTTCAGTAATCTGAGTCAGTTCAGTTGGGAGTAGGATTTAGCACCGAGCGAACCACGGAACGAGGGTTCACCTACTAGTAAAGGGTGTGACTATTAGTAGTAATCCCTGCGTTCCAGAAGTATGTAGCTAGCGTAGATTTGAGATGTTAACCTGGCAGTTAAGGGTTGACACATATCTCACCAGAGCACCTGCTAGTTGAGGGTGACTCTTTAGTGGATCGACACAGCCAGTGTTAGTACCCGTTGTATGGTACTGACACCTTTCCAGCTAGGATTACAGGTTAGATCCCAATTAGCTCAGATTGGATCATGTCGGTTAGATTATATCTCCCTCAGTCTCAGTTCAGTATTTAGTATATAATTAAGTTTCAGGCTTGTTTGTCCATATCATATAGTTATCAATTGTTCAGTTATCAGTATTTCAGTATTTTAGTTTACCGATCATTTCAGAGTCATATTATATGCTTGGTCATGCATTCACAAATTTTATAGTTTTCATGCATTTATATTCAACTACCTCTACTATTCATCCAGTTAGTTATTATTCATGCACATGAACCCATGGATATCAACCTAATCTCATTTTTTATACCAATACATTCAAATTATTGATCAAATACTCTTTTCTTGCGTTATAATATTTAATATCATAGATTCGAATGCTTAGGCTCCTAATCGTGCGTAGACAGTTCAGCCTATCAGCAATAGTAATAGTGGTGAGTCCTCATCCTTTATGGATGAGTTTATCTTATATTCAGTTATTTTAGTAGTTTAGTTATTTAGTCAGCCGGAGTTAGTTGGGGGTTTGTCCCATCAACTCCACAGTCAGTAATTTTAGAGGCTTTCAGACATTCAGACGGATAGTCAGTTTATCAGTTATTTTTATCAGTATTTTTAGTATGTTTCCAGACATTCATAACTATAATTTAATATTATTTTCAGTTTCTAAAACTTAATGGCATTATCAGCTGGTTTTTCACATGTCTTTATTATCAGTATATTATTCAATACTTACCGAAGGTACTTGTTCATAGGTTAGCTTATGTTCTTTCGAGACCGTAAGCATCTGTGACAAAACTTGGTATCAGATCCCAAGGTTTTAAAGTGCCCTAGAGAGTCTGAAAGCCACATTGAGTAGAGTCTTCTTCATGGGTGTGAAGTGCACCACTCTTATGGATGGGAGGCTACAAGATGTTTTAGGAAAAGTTTCCCTTCTTTCAGCATTCATGTCGTGCAAATGAGCACAATATCAATTTAAACTCTCTTTATAATGTAATATTCCATTCATTTATAGAATATGCCTCCCAGAAAGAATAAAATAAGAAGAAATGGGAATCAGCCCACACCTTAGCCCATTCAGGAAGACCCCCTGAATGAGCATGTTTCTCATGCTGAGTTCTGAGCTGCATTCATTACTTTAGTTCACTCAGTAGCATATCAAAATAATTAGCAGGATGCTATTCCATCCAATCCGGTGGCTAATGCCACCGCTGCTAAGATTTGGGACTTTACCCGAATGAACCCTCCCTTGTTTACGGGATTCAAGTATGATGAGAATCCGCAGGAGTTTCTTGACATGGTTCAGAAGGTGACTGAAATTATGGGTGTCACGTCTAGTGAAAGTGTAGATTTGGCTGCTTACCAGTTATAAAATATAGATCACACCTAGTATAAGTAGTGGAAGGGGGTTAGAGGCACATATGTAGATGGTTTGAGACAGCTAATCCTTGTAGAAACGCATAGTGCACATTTTTGTATTCATTCAGGAGCCACTAAGATGTACCGTGATTTGTGGGAAATCTATTGGCGGAGTGGTATGAAGAGGGATATTGAAGAGTTCGTAGCTAAGTGTCCTAATTGTCAGCAAGTTAAGGTTGAGTACCAGAGGCCTAGTGGCACATTGTAAAAGTTTAGTATTCCCACTTAGAAATAGGAAGAGGTGAACATGGATTTTATCACAGGGTTACCCTATTCGCATCGTCATCATGATTGATATAGGTTATTATAGATAGGATGACCAAATCATCCCATTTCTTACCAGTTCATACTTCCGAGGACTATGCCAAGCTCTATATTATAGAGTTGGTTATATTGCATAGAGTCCCATTGTCTATCATTTCAGATAGAGGTACTCAATTTACCTTTCACTTTTGGAAAGTTTTTCAGAAGATTCTTGGTACCCAAGCTTTTCAAGTCACTAACTCACTTGTCAAGTGACCACACTTAACTAAATTCAAAACACAAGTCCACATTTCAAGTACCTATACTTAAATATTTTCGACTCACTAACTCAGTTCTCTAGTGACCACACTTAGCTATATTCAAAATACAAGTCCACCTTTCAAGTAACTACACTTAAACATTTTTGGCTCACTAATTCACTTCTCAAATGACCACATTTAACTAAATTCAAAATGCAAGTCCACATTTTAAGTACCTAAACTTAAATATTTTCAAGTCACTTATTCACATCTCTAGTGACCACACTTAACTATATTCAAAATACAAGTTCACCTTTCAAGTAACTACACTTAAACATTTTTGACTCACTAATTCACTTCTCAAGTGACCACACTTTAGTAAATTCTGCACATTCATGATAAGAGAGAAATGATATGATAGTCCATTCAAAAGACAGGCAAGGAGATCAGTTGTTGATCAAATGAGATACTTTTTCCTAAATAGTACCATCAATCAATCACAATTAGAATCAAATAGTTCAAAAATTACCATAAATAGTAGAGTAAGAATAATCATAGAGGCAAATCAGTACCACTAATCAATCATATAAAAATAAAAAATGACACTTCCATAAATAAGAGAGTAAGAATCACAGAAACAAACGAAAGATCTATTGAGGCTATGATTATAAAAAAGGATTAATCAAATAAGAACATTCCATAATTGAATCAGTCTCATTTTCATCATAGTATTAGAAATCGAAAATAACTCAATATCACTAATTATGCATCAAAACGTTGACAACCAATAATAAGGTAGTCCAAAATCATAAATAACTAAAACATCAGCTAGTAAAAATTTAAGGTTTAATCAAAGTCCATAGAATTTGGGGGCTTTTCACATATATCAACCCAGAGACATAAACAAAAACGTAATTGATGAATAGAATCAAAACTAGAAGTTAAAAGCCACGTATTTTTAATCTAAGAATCTGATTAAGATAATTCGCAGACAAAGAAAACAAACATACACTTGAAAGTATAAAGAAATCAAATCGGGATAAAATCTCAATGGAGTTCATCAAAAACCCCGTCAATCATCAACTCTGGTGAGGATGTGATGGGTGAGTGGAGGAGGAGGCTGAATCACGATTGGCCGGTTGGTAAAGATGAATACTAAAGGGAATAGAGGTGGTGGCAGCGGTATTAACTAGTGAGACTCACTGAAAGCTAGCCAATTCATTGGGCTAAACGATGCAGCGGCAGTGGATGAATGAGAACTAGTCGGTGCTTAGAGCTTGGTTGGACAATTGTTGTTTTAACCGGTGGTGGTGAGGCAATGACATGAGAGAGGGTAAGAAGGGTCGCCGGCTGTCTGATGGAATGCTCCGGTGGCGACAGTCATGCTGAAAGTTTAGGGAGGAAGAGAAAATATGAGAGAAAATAAAGAGAGAAGGAAAGGGGGTGCGGCTGTAAGGGAGAGAAAATGAGGGTTAGTTCCCTTTTGGTAAAAAATAAAAGAAAGGTTGGTTTAATCTCAGCCATTAGATCAATTCTGATCAATGGTTGAGATTAAATATTGAGTTTAAAGTTTAGGCTGTGTAAAGAAAGAATTATGAAAAAATATGGCTAAAATTGATATTAATTGATCAAAATATTGGTTAGAAATTAAATACAAAAAGAGAAAATTGAATCAAAGTGGTTGCTATTTTAACAATAATGTAATAATAATAATAATAATAATAATAATAATAATAATAATAATAATAATAATAATAATAATAATAATAATAATAATAATAATAATAATAATAATAATAGACAATGTACTTATGAATTGTGAGTGTGCACATTTACATGAAAAAAAATAATTTAATAAATAATAATAAAATTATGTAAAATGTCGTATTTGAATTAATAAACTATAAACAATGATACTAAAAAATAATAAAATAATTTGTACATTTTGTAAATCATGAATATGGCTTCTCGAAAATTAGTTGATACCAAAATAATGCGCAAAATTATTAATATTAAAGGTTAAATAATAAAAGTAGCAGCCTAATAGAAGATCGGGAGGTCAAAATTGGGTGTCAACACGTACTATATACATAACATACGTGCACGAGTATATTACCCCGTAATATAATGCAACGTATTTCATATACATACTTTGACGAGTTATCGATTAATATGATTATTAGCTTACATTAATATAACCTCAACGTACAGTATGTTATTACTTTGATCGTTTAAATCAAGGTATTCAATATGTTTGGATAGATTCTGCTAGTTTTAACTGCGTAGTTCATCGATCACTACATCATATATATATATATATATATATCAACTCCTGAATACATACTATATACATCACATACATGAATTTACTACCCCCATAATAATATACAATGTATTTTAGATATACTCAGATGAATTATCGGTTAGTTTATCTTATGTTATTATACCTTTACTACATAATATATATATATATATATATATATATATATATATATATATATATATACACAATATATATATATACCTATACATACACACACATATACACAATATCGACTATATCAAGTTCTAAATGCATACTATATATCTCACATACGTACATGAGTATATTATCCAATAATCTAATGTGACATATTTTATATACATACTTTGATGAGTTAGCGATTAATTTTATTATCTTACATTAATATAACTTCAACGTACAGTGTATTATTACTTCTATCATTTCAAATCAAGGTATTCAATATGTTTGGATAGTTTCTACTACTTTTTTACTACATCATTCATTGATCGATCACTACATCACATCCACAAGTATTGTATCTCATAATAGAACACATTCATTATATTCTGATGAATTATCAGTAATATATGTACGTTATATTATTAGAACTGCAATAGTAGCATATAATATCATTACCTTAACTGTATGATATAGACATATTCATTATACAAAGATTATGTTTAACATCATTTAACATATATACAAAGGAAAATATTTATTTTATATATTGAAACATAAGTAAAAGATAAAGATTACGATTAACGTAATTTATTTATTTTATTTGATATATTTCTTAGTATAATTTTCTTACAAAATCTAAGTTTGATTGATTTTTATTATTAATATATTGGTTATCGAATACGTGTGATCAGTGTAATTTCAAAAAAGTATATATTTGATTTTATATATAATTATTTTTTAATAAAAAGCGACCACAAGTGGTCTCTTTTTTAAAATATTTCATTTTTTTAATACAAAAGCAACCACAAGTGGTCGAATTTTTGAAATTATTTTATTTTTTATTTTTTAATCCCAAAACTGACCTCTTATGGTTTCTTTTATAAAATATTTTAAATTTAATTTTTAAAATAAAACCAACCACAAGCGGCCGCTTTTTAAAAATACTTCTTAATTATATTTTTAAAATAAAATCGACCACAAGTGGTCAGATTTTTAAAATTATTTTATTTTTTATTTTTTTAATTCCAAACCGACCACTTGTGATAGCTTTTATAAAATATTTTAAGAATTTTTAAAATAAAACCGACCACAAGTGATTTATTTTTAAAAATACTTTTTAATTATATTTTTTTAAATAAAATCGACCGCAAGTGGTCAGATTTTAAAATTATTTGCCTTTTTATTTTTAAATTCCAAAATCAACCACTTGTGGTCGCTTTTATTATATATTTTAAATATAATTTTTAAAATAAAAATGACTTCAAGTGGTCGCTTTTTAAAAATACTTTTTAATTATATTTTTTTAAATAAAATTGACCACAAGTGGTTGGTTTTTTAAAAGTTTTTTTTTATTTTTTTAATTCCAAAACCGACCACTGTGGTCACTTTTATAAAATATTTTAAATTTAATTTTTAAAATAAAACCGACCACAAGTGGTCGCTTTTTAAAAATATTTTTTAAATAAAACCAATAAAAGTGGTCAGTTTTTTAAAATAAAATTTTATTATTTTTTTTAGTTTCAAAACCGACCATAAGTGCTCACTTTTTTTAATTTTTATTTTTTTAAAAAAATAAATAATAATTAATATACAAATTATTGAAATGATTATTTTGGAATTTTAAAATACAAAAGCGACCACATGTGGTTGCTTTTTAAAAAAAATAAAAAATTGACCACATGTGGTCGGTCTGTTATGGTCGAAAAAACTATTTTTTTAGTAGTGAGGGAGGGTTTTAGGGCTGAATTTGATAAATTGCTGGTGCAAGGGGGAATTAAGGGATAAACTAATATTTTAGTTTGATTAATGCTTAAATTACCCTTGCTATTTGTTAATTCCCTAATTTATTCATGAAATTGATAGTTTTATGTGAATTACAATAGAAATGAAGTGAATGGATATGAACTTGTCCTTAGGAGTTGGGTGTGAGTTATAAAATTCGATATGTTGGATTATTTCTTGTGTATATATTTATATGCATATTTTAGACTATGAATAAGCAAACATTGCACGAAGAGGCAACGCTCCGGCTTAAATGATTGTGCAAGCTTGATTCGAGATAGGTGATGGCATTGTTGTTAATACAACTTGTATTATATGAGCATGTTAACTACTTTGTAGTGTAGTTGGTTAATGCATGTTGTTTGGTATAGTCAATTATAATCTTTTTTGTTTAATGAATTGACCGAACTTGTTTCTATTTATGTAATGTTTTGGTATCTAAAATATTCTCATAGGTTATTGGTGAAACAAGGTTGGTAAACACTTGATTCTGGGATTTAGTACATGAATGGTAATTGTCCTCTTTAGTTCATAGATAGAGGGTGGTTGTAATTTCCATAGCATGTATGTACGAGGGTAATGTGAGTTTTCTAGTTCCATGAATAAATTAAGAAATTATGTTTCTATAATGATCCTTCAGGTCATTTTCCATATTTCTTCTCATTTTTTTTGTTAGAGTTTTTTGATAGCTTCCCCAATCCATTTATGACTTACTCGGACTGAAAGTTCGATCACTCGATAGATCATTTGGTTTTTAAAGCTAATTCCTTATTTTGAAGTCTTCGCTGGTTTCAAATAGCCATTGGGGAAACACTTTAGTCAAATAACCTCATATGCCAATTCTGACTATTCTAAAAACTCCAAAATATCAATTTTAGGCTAGGTAGACTCTAGCTTTAGGTAACAAGGCACCCAAGATCATTTTGACCTATTGGTCAAAAATTTAAGAAAATAAAATATTAGTGTGGGACCCACTTTTAGTCAAAACATCCTCAGATGGAAATTTTGACTGCATCATTGAGTCTCGAATGTCAAATTTTGCATGGTAGCATAGTATGTTTACATATACGGGATTAGGAATAAGTCCCAAGAGGCTGGCAGAGACTTGGAAAATTCTACGTCTCAACTATATCTGGTGCACTTGCTAACAACGACCATGGGTTGCGATCACAGTACCCTTGATGGGGCACCACATGCCGCGATTGTGGTGCCTATCGTGTTAGCGACTCACTTGGCATCCTTAAGATGTGACAATCGCGACAATCGGGTCGCGATTGCGATACCCAAACACCTGAGAAAGGTATTAAAAAATCCCTTTTCAGCCTTTTTTCCCATTCCTTCATCCATTCTCAAGAGACTAAAACCCTAAATATTGGGAGAGCTTAGGATTAGCTCTTTTGGGTGATTTTGGAGCTTGGTCAACAATTATTTACGCGGTTTTCCTTCGAATTTGTGGTAAGATTTCTTCATTTCCATCATTGATTTTTCCCTTTTCCTTCCTTAAAATCTCTAAGACTTGGTGGCTTAATTTTGGCACCAATATAGTTTGGATTTCACCCATTTGTAAGGGTAATTACTCATTGAGCATAAGAGAATGTTGGCTTGGCTTCAGAAATGTGATTCTGTAAGTAGGACCCACATGAGATTTTTGAGTATTTTGGATCGAAGCATAGTATTGCAATATGGGTAGCATTGTTATCATCTTGATAAGTAGATTGTTATTTTGATATCATGAAATTTTGTGAAAGTTTATCGGAAGGTAAAGTCGTTGATTTAGGGGATTGTTCGAGCTTTATTCGGCGTCCAGGTAGGCTATGTTTTCCCTCTTACTAGATTGAGTTATTTCATAGTATGTTTATTATATTGTGTTAGATTTGGTATGGGTTTTAGGTGTTGGTTATGAAATTGAAATGCTTGGATTAGTTGGACTATTTAGGGTGTTTGAAAATCATAAATTAGGTGTTATTGGTTTAGTTGATTATGCTTTAGGTAAAACCTCTATCTGAGGATTGATTGTGGCTTAGTTAACATCTAAAAGTGGATTTAGATACCTAAGCCTAACTTTTTGTAGAATTAACCTTGTAATGGATTTCAGAGATTTAGAAGTGGGCATTTGACCCACCTTAGGCCAAGATTTATGTTAGATATAGGGAATCTCGTATACACTGGTTGTACGTCTTGAAAATTCTTATTGTGGTAATATTGAGAAACTTGAGAATTTGATGGTTATGATGGGTTGACATTGAGATTTCATTCATAGTGATTATGATGTTGATCATGCTTATTGATTTATCTAGTGACTAGTGATTATGTCATTGATTATGATAGTGGTTATGCTATTGATCATGCTTATTAATCATGCTAGTAGTTACACTATTGATTATTCTAGGGAGTATGCTATTTACTTTGATATGATGATATATGATTACCAGTTTGAGTCCAGATATTGATGATGTATATACCCAATTTAAGTTCGAAATTTGATTATGGCATTACTCATATATATGTATATAGTGCACCAGTTCGATTCCAAAGAATGATTATGTTATTGATTACATACTTATTAATTTGCGTTCAACTATTACTATGATTGGTCGTGATATTAAAACTATGACTTCGAGGACTTAGGGTGTAATAATTGAGAATAGGAATATTGTCTAAGTCTAAAAATGGGAAAAATAGTTATAATGAGGTATGGCATGGATGGATTCTTGTTGTATCATGAGATTGGTAGATGGTAGTGGTTCGAATTATACTATATTTATTGTACCCTCCAGGCTTCTAGGAGCTTGCGTTGGGTTATGTATTTTCCGCACTTATTGGCTTATAAAGGCCAATTTTATAGTTATAATTGTATATTTATTTATTTATGCTCAACAATGTTGGAGATGATTAATGTTTGCCTCTCCTTTGACTTAGTTATGTTATCTTGCATTTTATTATAATTATATCATGATTTATCTTAGTTAATCGAAGATGTCTATTGAGTATCAATAATTTTGGTACTCATACTATACTTTTGTATCTTTTTGGTGCAGATTCAAGTACTAACTACCGCTGTTGATTTGAGGATCGTGTTGTATTGGGTTTAGAAGATAGGGTCATCTCTTGGAGTTGGAGTTGCTCTATTGTCTTCTCTCTATCAATGTCTAGTCTTTAGTTTCAAGATAGGATTGTATTGACTATTTTAGAACTTGAGTTGTATTTATAGTATCTCTCTTGTACTGGCTTTACCAGGTCGTGGGATAGTTATTTATGTTATGGTTACCTTTTAGACTACCTCTATTGTTTTGTTTATGTATAAGTTGCAATTCCTTATTTTTCACCCCTTTCAGGGTTATTTCCACCATGTTAAATCCATTGCATTTAGCTCCGGGTTACAGTTCAACTTACCTAATAACGAGATAATGTAGGCTCCATGATGATTCATAAATTGGGTCATGACATCTTCTATGCTTAATAAGTTGTCTTGACTAGTTTGAATTAGCTTGACTATACCTAACTTGGTGATAACATTTTGATTGTTGCTTAATCTTTACTGTTGTTATTGCTTATATGCTGAATGTATATGTGTTGAGAATGAATTTATTGGTTGTACTATATTTTAGTTATGTGCTCATATTTTTATCTTGGGTTGGCCTAATGATGTTACCAGTACACTATTGTTCTTGTGTGCTAATACTATACCTGCATTTACTTGTGTGAGTGCAATGGATATTCTAGTGGCTCCTGAGAGACCTCACCTTTGATTCCAATAGTTGAGTTTTAGATTTTAGGCTAAGCAACGCGTTTTGGGCTGCTATGGAATCTCTCTTTGTTGACATAGTTCTTTGTTCTAGATTATCGTTTATTACTAGTTTTGGGGTTGTATCCTTTTTTTCTTGACATTCTTAGAAGTTTCGGTACAAAGACTTTCGAGTTTTAGGAATATTTTCTTGGTTAAGTATAATGGTTTTGCAATAAATTGTACTTATGTTTATTTGTTCAGACATTGATGTTTATTTAATGGGTTAGTTTCATGTTAATTCTATGTTTTGATTATTTCTTTTGGGTTATTGGTTATTCTATTAGGTGAATAATATGGGTGTCACCCACAATGAAATTGGGTCATGACAAAAAATTATACCAGAGACTAGGTTCATCGATCTCGTTGTATCAAAATGGGTCCAGTAGAGGCATGTAAAATAGTACAGTGATGTTTATACTTTTTTCGGGAGGCTATAGGACTTTAGGAAAATCTGTCATTCTTGTTTCTTTCATGTTATAACTTGATTTCAACTGGTATCAGGTTATCCAAATTAGTATCTAATCTTTTCATTCTTTTATTTGCAAAGGGTGAATACTAGGTCCAATGGAACCTAACTAGCAGCGCCCATTTCGACCGCTCCAAATATGGAGCCAGTTAGGAGGGGAAGAGGATAAATAAGAACTAGAGGTAAGTGAAGGAGAAGGAGAGATACACCCGCAAGGGGTGAAGCTCAAGCGGTGGTTTTCCATAATTTTGAGAGGATGCCCTCACCTCCCCCATCATGTAAATGAGGTAGAGGTGTTAAAATAGTAAGGTGTGGGGTTAGAGGTCATAGTTCTGACTATAGTTGCAGGATTGTCCCTATATCATTGAGGTTGTTCAAGAAATATTTGGTTTTCTGAGTGGGTTGGATAGTACAATATCCACACCCATGGTACCGGCTTATCAGGCTTCAATTGTTTATCCTACTATCACCATAGCTCCTAGAATGGATGAAGCTTTATGGACAAATGATTTTACTTATTCGATATAAGGTTAGATGATGACTGGTACTAAACATGAGTTGTTGACAAAGTTTCTAAAGATGAAACCACCAACTTTCTAAGTTAGTAAGTCTTAATATGCCTTTGAATTCATTATAGATTTCTATGGACTTCGTGGTGGGTCTTTCTAACACTTTGGGAAGGTATGACTCTTTTTGGGTGATAGTGGATTGACTGATGAAGTCAACCCACTTCATTCCAGTTTGGATAGACTATAATTCTCAACAATTGGCTAAGATTCATGTGAAAGAGATTGTGAAGCTTCATGGAGTGCCACTTAATATTATTTCTGATAGGACAACAAGTACGCTTCTAAGTTTTGGGATAGACTGCATAAAGAGCTAGGCTCCAAGCTCACATTTAGCACAATTTTTCATCCTCATACTAATGGTGTAATACCCCGTATTTTTCCTAGCCCAGTTTAGCTCCTAGAATGCAAAGGGAGAACTTTAAAAATAAATAACTCTTGATACATGTAAAATTTTCATGCTGTAGACCCACCAACGTGTAGATAATTAACTCATCTTTTCAACGATACCAATTGTGCCTTAATACGATACTCGTGTAATGCCCCAAAATAGGTCTTGAGACATCACACGGTGCTTAGGACCACAAGTGATCCAAAGCTAACCCTTCTATTGACATAACTCATGAGCAACTAAATAAGATACATAAATCTGAATAAAATAAGCGGAAGATACATCTTTGGTTGAATATAATCAATACAAATGTGGAAAAAATGATTACAACTCTACTTTATGTAAAACCAAAACTAAAATAAGATACACAACTCTACTGACTGTCTATGAAGCCTTTACTATTATTGATTTTAGGTAGTCGGGACATGAACCCAGCTATCCCAAATCAATACGACTGAATGAAGAAAATGAAATGCTACGCAAACTCTGACTGACTTGAGCCCTTGAATCAAAAGGACTCATCATCTGCTGACTGGAATCTGCAACTGTCTGAAGCTAAATGTTATGACTCACTAGATCTATGCAACATGTTTTTCTATTCATGATTATCATTTTTAGTTTTTTTTTTTCCAGATATTCCATCTTATGTGAGTCATCTACATTTATTATGCATTATTTTACAAATTTATGATAATATTAAAATATTGATTTACTTTTGTATTCACCCCCATATACTCAGTACAATCCAGAAGTACTGATCCATATATACGTCTATGTGGTACATTGTCTCATAATGTAGGTTCAGGTGCTCAGTTTTAGCAATGTGAGTGATTTCGAGCATCTCCTTCTACATCTCGATAGTTGGTGAGTCCTCATAGTTTAGGTACTTAGTTATTCAATTTTTCATCTTATTATTATAGATGATTCAATATTTTTAGACAGTTCGAGTCAGCTGAGGGTTTGTTTCAGTAACTCTCTAGCATTAGTATTAGAGGTTTATTAGACTACTAGATATGATTCAGATTTTCAGTATTGATTGATCAGACTCTTGAGTTTAATATTTTAGATATTATATTTAGAAATTTTCAGCTTAGGTCATACAGAATTCTATATTTTTTCTTGATTGTATATCTATACTTCCTTATTATGAGTTTTATATTTAGTAGATGGCTCACAGGGTTAGCTTAACGCTTCTCGTAGTCTTGAGCACCATGTGACATCTTGGGAATCATTTTTGAGGCATTATAAATGGTTAACCTGAGGGATGATTCAGGCTCTAAAGACACATTGAGAGCCCGTGTGATTGACTTTGGTAGTCATTAGGACCATTTTATTTTGTTGTGTGAGTTTTCATTCAACAACATTTATCACTCTAGTATTAATATGGCATCGTTTGATGCATTATATGGGAAAAAGTGTAGGTCACTAATTGGGTAGTTTGAGATGAGAGATATTAAGAATTTGGGTACATATTTGAAAATGAGGTTCGGAAAAAGGTAAGGTTTATTCAAGCCAAATTCCTAGCTACTCAAAGTAGACAAAAAGAGTACACAATCTATAAGATAAGGGACATATAATTTCAGGTTAACGAGCAAGTTTTACTTAAGGTGTCTCCCATAAAGGGATTTACAAGATTTAGAAAGAGGGGTAAGCTCAACCTTCGGTATATAGGTCCCTTCAAGGTTTTTGAAGAAGTCCGCAAAATTATTTATATGTACCGCTTGGATTGTTAGAGTCCATCCGATATTTTATGTATCGATACTGAAGAAGTATCATAGGACTGAAGACTACATTGTAAAGTGAGATTCAGTAATCTTAGATAAGGATTTGGCTTATGAGGAAGAACTAATAGCGATTTTGGATGGGGATGACCAAAAATTGAGAACGAACAAATTCATTCGGTAAAGGTGCAGTGGAAGCATCTTCCAATTGAGGAAGCCACTGGGGATACTGAGAAGGATATGCAAAACAAGTACCCTCAATTATTTGAGGATACAAACACTTTTCTTCCTCCTTATTTTGCCTATTTTTCTAGTTTGATCACTCAAGAATGAACGATGAGTAAATTGGTATCTATTATAACGACCTTCTTCGTTGTTACATAGAAGTTCTACGTTCAAAATTTCAAGTCCAAATTCCTTCCGATTTAAAAATTTTGGTACTAATTTAAACTATCTGGGTGAGTTAAATAGAAATTTCTAGTTAGCTATGATAGTAAGGGACCCATAGAGTTTTATGAAAGCGAATTTGGAAAAGTAGAACTTCTAAAAATTGACCTTAGTATAAAGGGCATTGTTTGGAATGCCTCAGGATTAAGGTGTGTTGTAAGAAATGAGATTTTTAGGTGAAGACGAACTTTCTGTCCCGTTGCTTCTACTATAATGGTCGGTACACACTGTTGGAGTAAAATTACCCCTATAGTGGTAGTTAAAACAGCCAATACTACTATATCGGCCGGATACCGCTATAGCAGAACCACTATAGTGGTCGGGTATTGCTAAAGCGATGAAAATTACATATTTATGTAATATATTTCTAAAATAGTTTATTATTTTCTAAAATTATTTTGGGACAAAGAAAGGGCGAACTAGGGAGAATTTCATAAAAAAATCATTATTTGACTTCATTAAGGTAAGTAATTCATCCACATTAAGTTGTACTTGATGATTAAAAATCAGAATCACTAATTCATGAAGTTAGGAAAAGGTTTTACGGCTGAATTTTTTAAATTTCTTGTGCAAAGGGTATTTAAGGGATACACAAATGGTTTTAGTTTGATTAATATTTAATTACCCTTTTTTTGTTAATTCCCTAATTTATTCATGAAATTGATAGTTTTAGATGTGTTACGATAGAAAAGCCCTAGAACGGAAAAGAAATGATCACGAACTTACCCTTAAGAGTTGTGTGTGAGTTATAAATCTCGACATGTTAGGTCATTTCTTGATGTATATATTTATATGCATGTTTTAGATTATGAGCAAGTGAAAATTGCATGGAAAGGCAAGACGTTGGCTTAGAGGGTTATGCAAGCTTGATTCAAGGTAGGTGATGATATTGTAGTTAATCCAACTTATATTATATGTGCATGTTAACTACTTTGTACTGTGTTTGGTTAAAACATGTTGTTTGGTATGGTCAATGGAGTGCTTATTTGCTTAATGAATGACTAGGTTTATTTCTAATTATGGAATGTTTTGGTATTTGAAACATTCTAATAGGTTATTGGTAAAACAAGGTTGGTAGATAGTTGAGTCTGAGATTTAGAATATGGACGATAATTCTCTCCTGCAGGTCATGGCTAAAGGGTAGTTGAGATTTTCTTGGTGTGTATGTATAAGGGTAAGGTGAGTTTGTTGGTTCCAAGAGTGAATCAAAAAATTAGGTTTCTATGCTCAGTAAGTTGTCCTGACAGGTTTGACTTAGCTTGACTATACTTGACTTTGCGGTAACATGTTGATTGTTACTTAACCGTAATTGTTGTTGTGTATATGTGTTGAGCATGGATTAACTGGATTGTGTTGTTTATATGTGTTACTTGATTTTGCGGTAACATGGATTGTGTTGTGTATATTTTAGTTATGTGTTCATATTCTCATTTTGGATTGGCTAAATGATCCTACTGATACATTGTTTTTCTTGTGTGCTGATACTACACCTGCGTTTACTTTTGTTAGTGCAATCCAGAGGCTCCTGTGAGGCTTCACCTTTGATTCTAGCAGCTGAGTTCCAAATTATGAACATCGTGTTTCGAGCTACCATGGAATCACTCTCCGATGACATATTTCTTTGTTTTGAATTATGGTTGACATAGTTATTTGTTCTGGATTATGGTTTATTGTTAGTTTTGGGGGTTGCATCTCCTCTTTCTTGACCCTCTTAGAAGTTTTGGTACAATGACTTTCAGGTCCTAGGGATATTTTCTTGGTTAAGTACAATGGTTCTGCTATAAGTTTTACTTACGCTTGTTCGTTTATACATTAATGCTTATTTAATGGGATAGTTTCATATTTGATTCTAAGTTTTGATTATTGCTTTCAGACAATTGATTCTCCCACCGAGCGAATAGTATGGATGCCACTCACGATGAGGTTGGATCAGGACACTGACACCTTGGAAAAGTGGAGAAAAGAAACCTATTCATGTGATTAGGTAATATGTTGATTAAGAAGCAATTTACATTTTTTTGTAATTTTGTTGGACTAGCTAGAACATTTTTGACACTCCTTGTGAATGTGGAAACTTAAAACCTTTGTATTTCTCTCATTTACTGGTTACTTTTAGATTTAGAATCTGGACAGCAATCTCTTCTTGAGTTTGAAAACATTGTTTGCTTCAATATTTGTTGTAAGGTGGTGTTGCCCCAAACCAACGGATATTTTTAAGACGATAAAACACGCTAGTGGTAAATTATTTTGCAATGAGTTTGTTGTTATTTCCTAAAGAGAACCATTACCTGTACTATTAACTTTCCTCATTATCCTAAATTTGTATAGTTTATCTAGTTCCATGAATGGAAGGTGGATGAGAAAGTAGAGTGCAATTTATTAAATTTTTTTCAGTTGAAGTATTCCAAGTACATCTCTTATTATTTGGTAAAGATGGTAGGGAAATAAAGAGCAAATTAAACTGCAGTAAGGTTCCTTGAACTTTATAAGGAGTGACATGTAATAATCAGAATATAGCAGGTTTAAATTACTGGAACATCAGTTGACTTGATTGTAAGATTTTCAACAAAATTATTTGTGCAGTATTGACTTGGTGCATCCTTTAAGAGGATAAATTTCACGAATGATAAGTTAATTATCACTTTTTTTCATAAAAGTAACTTAACCATTTTTTCTAACACAAAAATAACTATGTGCATGCTCTCCCTCCATTTACAAGCCAATCAACTTCACAGGTCAGTATCAATCAAATTAAACTTGTTATGGTCTATTCAATAATCAATTAATTCTCACATGTTCTATCCTCTAAATCTTCTCTTTAATATTAATATTATTTAACATATATTTTCTACTTGAAGTTGAAGAAGCAAACAATTCATTTTTATTAGCTTTCAATTTAGGACTTGAAATTAATATATGATAGAGTTAGCGTGACATAAAGAGAGCAAATTAATCAAGAAGTGGTACTATATATACTCATCATCAAATAGATAAAACTCCAGTACATCCATAATGCATCACCACTTCAAGCACATTATTCAATAATAAACATAAAGTAGTGTTGCTCCTCAAGACAAGATAGAGAGCACATATTACATAAATTTACTGGATTTTAGAGCAGTCAATGTTGGCGCTAATCTTATAAGGAAAAGGGACACCACATTTGCTAAGAAGTGTAGCAGCCTTGTTAGTATCAATATTGTTGCCAAGACTTGCTGCCCCTGATACTCCTTGTCGGTCCGGAGTGGTGCTAGCTGCTGTGTAGAGGGACTAAATCACGCTGCAGCAGCCTGCTGGCACTGCTGCTTGGTTGCTACCTCCCATGAGGTAGCTGAGGCAGGGCATTAGCTTAGAATACACTGTGTTGCATGATATTGCACCTTTTGCATGGGGTGAAATTATAACCACCATGCACAAGATGAAACAAAATGCTGAATTTTTTTGCATTTGGGAGAAAGCCATTGTATTGGAGAGAAATTACTGAGTTTTTCTACACAGGATTGGATATTGGATGCTTAGGCAATGTTCTCAATCCTGAATTTATAGACAATGTTTTAGTGGAGTGGGTAAGTCCATTTTGTATTTGTGCATGAAATATTGTAAAGTGGGAATGTGCTAGCTTAAATACTTTTATCAATTTGAGGGGATTTTTGTAAAGTGCCGATATGTGTCCCCCCAAATTAGTTGTCATATTTTTTTGCTTACAAGAGTGAATTAGTTGTCATATTTTGCTTATAAAAGTGAAACTATATGAATCTTTACTAGCATTCTTAAAATGTCATTTTTTTCCTCATCAAATTTATGAGAAAAGTCTTTATTTTTAATATTTTTTATATAGTTTTTGAACATTTAAATTTTAGTTATTAGATATAAGTTCATTTAATTTCAAAAATTAGTTAAATTAATTCTTCGAAAGCGAAACATCACAACTAATTTGAAATGAAGAGTATTATATTAGTTTTGTTGGGTAAATTAAATAACTTCTTAGGTAAAACAACAAAATGCACTACTCAATTTGCTTTATTATTTTAAGGGACATTTTGGACACAAAATCATTCTTTTAGTATATCAAACATTTTCTAGAACACCATAAACTATTACTTCCGATTTGAGTTATCCAATAACCTGGCTATGTCCACATGATTGGGCACCTCACAATGATCCCTCAGTTCTATTTTTATCGTAACAATGGTTCCTCTCAAAATATTTGTCAATTTACAAATTCAATATTAAATTTATAATCTTTTCTGTTTACCTTTTAAATTAGTAAAGAGGATTTTCATTTATAATTTTTTTTAAAATGTATAAAACAAAATGTAACAAATAACATTAAACGAAGAGAGTAGTAAATTCATCCTAAACTTTGCGAAAATGTTCAAATATACACCCTGTTAAAAGTTTAGCTCACCAATGACTTTGCCGTCCATGTCTTGGGCAATATATACTCCTGTTGTCAAGTTTTGGGTCATATATACCCCTGTTGTCAAGTTTTAGGTCATATATACCCTATTGCCATTAATTGCTTTGCTGAAAATTTTCAACCCACTTTTTCCTCTTTTTTTAAAAAATAAATCATATTCCACGTCAATTTTTAATTATCATATCGCATATAATTAAATTCACCCTTCTTCTGAACATTAACCATCTGTTAAATGCTCTCATCGACCTTATAATTTCTTTGAATTTTCTCTAATTTGTCGAAATTTCTTTGTTATATTTTTATATGCTTACATAACCTCAAGAATAATAAAGTAAAAGAATGAAAAGAGTCAAGAACACCTGATAAACACATCAATGCACAATTGCTCCAAAAATCAAGAATTAAAGTACGTACCAACTACAAATTATTTTAGTATCACACAAACCAATTTCATCTTTCACACCACCATCAATTCCAACATCAAGAATAAGAAGAATAAGGAAAACCCAAGTGAGAAATTGGGATGTAGAAGTGTAAAAGAAGCAGCCCATATAGAGACAACAAAAATAAGTTGTCAATTAAGAGGATATGTATGTATGTATGTATGTATGTATGTATGTATATATGTATGTATGTATGTATAAGCGATAAAAAAGTAATTTATTTGGTCAACTTTCAATAGATTATAAGATAACAAAAATAAATAGGTAATGACCAACTTCTAGTTTTTAGCTTATAAAAAATCAAAATTAACTTTTTTAAGCAATTTTTTAAATTGCCAAACACTTCTAAAATTCAAAAATAACTTTTACGCTATTTTGATCAAATTATAATATAATACAAACATCCTCTTAATAATTTTTGGACAGTTGGATTCCTAGATCGAAGGTTCGAATTTTTATTGTAGTACTTATTTATCTTAATGTTACTAATTATTTGAGTTCAATGAAAATTTAGACCATTTTTCTAGTATATTAACTTACTTTGGTATATTAGCTTTATTTAATCAAGCAAATACATAAAGTAAGAATGTCACGCCATTTTTCAGGTGGGATTATTATAAAATTTGGCCAAACTGACATTTGTAATGACTGGAGCAAAGTAAACTAACTTTTTTTGTAATGAAAAAAATTAGAGTAAATACATAATTACCCCCTGATGTTGTTCGAGTTTTTTAAAAAGATACCTAAACTTTACTCCGACCTATTACCCTATGATTCTTACTAAAACTGTTGTAAGTACACCACTTTGACCAAATTTTTTACTATACATGAAAACACGAATAGGAAGCGCGTGAATGGTTCAAAGTTGACTTAAATACGCAATCAAAAGCCGCCACATGTAATTATTTGTTAAATATTTTAAAAATCTCTTCTTCAAAACTTAAAAAAACCCAATTCTCTTCTTCCTCTTCTCTTCTTCCTCCATTGATAGCTTATTTTGAAGAAAAAATTGATCTCTCTTCTCAAACTTTTCTCAACAAAATCATTCTTAAAATATCTATTTCTTGATATTTGATTGTTGTGTCTATTTTAAATTCTAAATTTTACTTTTTATAGTTGTTATATATCCTCTTAAGAAGCTATAAAGCTCCATTTTAATGGAGTTTTGATGTTATCATTAAACAATTAACAAATACGTAAACCAATACAAAATTAGGAAGAATTACAAAATTAACATAAACACGAAATTGGAACCATTGAAACGAAATCCAAAGAGCAAGAAAAATGGAGAAATCAGCAACTGGATGGGGGTGGGGGTGAGGGATGGAGTGGAGCTGTTGTATGCGGGGATAGGGGGGAGGGGGTGTTGCTGGATGGGTTGGGGTAGGGGAAGAGGGGGTGGGATTGGGTGATAAATTAAATAAAAGAAAAAATTTATTAAAAAATAAATAAAATATGAAATTAAATATATTTAACACTAGGCAGCACCTAGTTGGTGCATGTATTAACTCACTTTGTTGTGAGTGAAATTCAGCAAAAATGGTGTATTTGCAACGGTTTTAGTAAGAATCGTGGGGTAATAGGTCGAAAGGAAAGTTTAGGTGTTTTTTTGAAAAATTCGGACAACATCAGGGGTAATTATGTATTTACTCAAAAAATTAAAGTAACTTTTATATAATAGACACAAAACTAAATAACCATGAATAATATTTTCTGGTCGATTAATTAATTTCATTTCTGTACTTGGTAGTCTATCACCATTTTATTAATCATCAAGACTCTTGCAAATGATAACTTCTTTCAAAAATATATTTTTAACTAAATCATTCTTACACTAGCGCTTCAATTTGTGCTTGATACGGTTATTTTAGAAGTCACTTCCGCATTTAATTAATAAAGACTTTTATGAGTTTTTCCGCTCGTTGTCCGGTGTGGATCTAGACTAAGTCAAATTTATATTAAGTAATTCTATTCAAGGAAAAAGTGTTTTCTAACAATTTTTTTTATATCTCAAATTTTAATTTGCTGCTTTTAATTAAGGTTAAAATAATCTTGTTAATCCCATGATAATAATTTATTGTACCCTTGAATCGTGCAAAGGTTTGAGTAGCTGAAATATATGTTCATGGTGCCTCACTTACTTGGGATATGCATTTTTTACGTCCCTCCACTAATTTAGTGGAGTGAATTGAGGTGTCACTCATATATTTACCCAAACCACTTGTGCAATTCAAGAAAAGGATTGAGTTGGTTTATGAGCTTCAACAAAAGCATATAGCACCACTTGGGCATTTTCGAGTTGAATAGAAGGTGGAGCATAATTCTTATTTAAGATCTAATGAGAGCGGTAGTAGGTAAAGCAGTATTACAATGGTTAGATGTACTTGAGCTTTTTATTATTATTTTCATACCATGTTTGATATCCGTATTAAAACTAAATTAATTTGGATTAAGACTGCTTAGAATTCATATTCATTTGAAAGAAGTGTTCCTTATCAAGAATTTTTTCGTAATCAAGACTCAAAATTGAAGACTCTGTTTAAAGGAGGAGCAAATGAACTTGAGCTTGACTCGTCAATGTTCGCGACCACTTTAATATAGAAAGTATATATTTTCTTAGCATCAGTTATAGTACATATTTTTTGTAATTTGTTTCAATTTTTTTCCTTATATATGTGATTATAGATTCCTATAATAATTCAAACTAAGAAAGTCCGATCAAATTAAAGTATTCTTTTCTACTTCTTATAACCAAAATAAAATAAAATTGTACACTCATGGCAGGGGCAGGCAAATTCCTATCATTATTGTGTTGTTATCAACAAGAACCCAAATCTTAGTGGTGTAATTCGAAATAGAGTTTCTATCAAGAGGAATTCTAATACTTCGAAGACAGAAGTATTAAGATACAACCCAAATCTCACCTTTAGGTCTTGGTACTTCTAGCTCGTTTGATAGTTGGGCGATTGGGCGATGGATAAGGTAGCATGTCTTATGGTTAAGTTTGAGATTAAAATTTATATCATGTTTGATTGATGGTATAAATTTTTTCTACGATTAATTTATACGATCAATCAAACATGGTATAAATCTAATACTATCAAACTTAGGGCTCGTTTGGTACAAAGAATAAGGGATAACTAATCCTGAGATAAATTTTAGGATAAGCTTATCCCATATTTGATTGGGATAAAATACATGAAATAACTCATCCTAGAATTATATAGTGTAATTTTTATATGGTGGTATAACTAATCCTGAAATAGCTAATCATGTGATAATTAATCCAAGAGATAACTTGTTTCCAACCGAACGACCCCTTAAGTCTTGAGATATCGCACATCAAACATGAAAGGGTTTTATACAACCTTCCACATGGTATATATTAGTCCAAGGATTGTAACTTCATACCTATAAACCTGGAATAATCTCTACTTAAAAACGAAAAAAGAAAGAAGATGGACCACAAAAGACCGACGACGACTGGTGGTTGTATAAAACCAACCATTTGTGGTCGGGTTTTCTTAATTTTTTTTAAAAATAAAATACCAACCATAAGTGTTCGATTTTGTATTTTAAAATTGTGAAAATCTAATCAAATTGACCCTCTTATAAGTTTTGGTACAATGACTTTCTGGTCCTAGGGATATTTTCTTGGTTAAGTAGAATGGTTCTGCTATAAGTTTTACTTAGGCTTGTTCGTTTATACATTAATGCTTATTTAATGGGATAGTTTCATATTAGATTATAAGTTTTGATTATTGCTTTCAGACAATTGATTCTCCCACCGAGTGAATAGTATGGGTGTCACTCACGATGAGGTTGGATCAGGACACTGACACCTTGGAAAAGTGGAGAAAAGCAACCTATTCATGTAATTAGGCAATATGTTGATTAAGAAGCAATTTACATTTTTCTGTAATTTTGTTGGACTAGCTAGAACATTTTTGACACTCCTTGTGAAAGTGGAAACTTAAAACCTTTGTATTTCTCTCATTTTCTGGTTACTTTTAGATTTAGAATCTGGACAGCAGTCTCTTCTTGAGTTTGAAAACATTGTTTGCTTCAATATTTGTTGTAAGGTGGTGTTGCCCCAAACAAACGGATATTTTTAAGACGATAAAACATGCTAGTGATAAATTATTTTGCAATGAGTTTGTTGTTATTTCCTAAAGAGAACCATAACCTGTACTATTAACTTTACTCATTATTTGGTAAAGATGGTAGGAAAATAAAGAGCAAATTAAACTGCAGTAAGGTTCCTTGAACTTTATAAGGAGTGACCTGTAATAATCAGAATATAGCAGGTTTAAATTACTGGAACATCAGTTGACTTGATTGTAAGATTTTCAACAAAATTATTTGTGCAGTATTGACTTGGTGCATCCTTTAAGAGGATAAATTTCACGAATGATAAGTTAATTATCACTTTTTTTCATAAAAGTAACTTAACCATTTTTTCTAACACAAAAATAACTATGTGCATGCTCTCCCTCCATTTACAAGCCAATCAACTTCACAGGTCAGTATCAATCAAATTAAACTTGTTATGGTCTATTCAATAATCAATTAATTCTCACATGTTCTATCCTCTAAATCTTCTCTTTAATATTAATATTATTTAACATATATTTTCTACTTGAAGTTGAAGAAGCAAACAATTCATTTTTATTAGCTTTCAATTTAGGACTTGAAATTAATATATGATAGAGTTAGCGTGACATAAAGAGAGCAAATTAATCAAGAAGTGGTACTATATATACTCATCATCAAATAGATAAAACTCCAGTACATCCATAATGCATCGCCACTTCAAGCACATTATTCAATAATAAACATAAAGTAGTGTTGCTCCTCAAGACAAGATAGAGAGCACATATTACATAAATTTACTGGATTTTAGAGCAGTCAATGTTGGCGCTAATCTTATAAGGAAAAGGGACACCACATTTGCTAAGAAGTGTAGCAGCCTTGTTAGTATCAATATTGTTGCCAAGACTTGCTGCCCCTGATTTCAGGCAGGAACATACTCCTTGTCGGTCCGGAGTGGTGCTAGCTGCTGTGTAGAGGGACTAAATCACGCTGCAGCAGCCTGCTGGCACTGCTGCTTGGTTGCTACCTCCCATGAGGTAGCTGAGGCAGGGCATTAGCTTAGAATACACTGTGTTGCATGATATTACACCTTTTGCATGGGGTGAAATTATAACCACCATGCACAAGATGAAACAAAATGCTGAATTGTTTTGCATTTGGGAGAAAGCCATTGTATTGGAGAGAAATTACTGAGTTTTTCTACACAGGATTGGATATTGGATGCTTAGGCAATGTTCTCAATCCTGAATTTATAGACAATGTTTTAGTGGAGTGGGTAAGTCCATTTTGTATTTGTGCATGAAATATTGTAAAGTGGGGATGTGCTAGCTTAAATACTTTTATCAATTTGAGGGGATTTTTGTAAAGTGCCAATATGTGTCCCCCCAAATTAGTTGTCATATTTTTTTGCTTACAAGAGTAAATTAGTTGTCATATTTTGCTTATAAAAGTGAAACTATATGAATCTTTACTAGCATTCTTAAAATGTCATTTTTTTCCTCATCAAATTTATGAGAAACGTCTTTATTTTTAATATTTTTAGTATAGTTTTTGAACATTTAAATTTTAGTAATAAGATATAAGTTCATTTAATTTCAAAAATTAGTTAAATTAATTCTTCGAAAGCAAAACATCACAACTAATTTAAAATGAAGAGTGTTATATTAGTTTTGTTGGGTCAATTAAATAACTTCTTAGGTAAAACAACAAAATGCACTACTCAATTTGCTTTATTATTTTAAGGGCCATTGCAACAAAATGCACTACTCAATATGCTTTATTATTTTAAGGGCCATTGTGGGCACAAAATCATTCTTTTAGTATATCAAACATTTTCTAGAACACCATAAACTATTACTTCTGATTTGAGTTGTCCAATAACCTGGCTATGTCCACATGATTGGGCACCTCACAATGATCCCTCAATTCTATTTTTATCGTAACAATGGTTCCTCTCAAAATATTTGTCTATTTACAAATTCAATATTAAATTAATAATCTTTTCAGTTTACCTTTTAAATTAGTAAAGAGTATTTTCATTTATAATTTTTTTTAAAATGTATAAAACAAAATGTAACAACTAACGTTAAACGGAGAGAATAGTAAATTCATCCTAAACTTTGCGAAATTGTTCAAATATACACCCTGTTAAAAGTTTAGCTCACCAATGCCTTTGCCGTCCAAGTCTTGGGCCATATATACTCCTGTTGTCAAGTTTTGGGTCATATATACCCTTGTTGTCAAGTTTTAGGTCATATATACCCTATTGCCGTTAATTGCTTTGCTGAAAATTTTCAACCCACTTTTTCCTCTTTTTTAAAAAAATAAATCATATACCACGTCAATTTTTAATTATCATATCGCATATAATTAAATTCACCCTTCTTCTGAACATTAACCATCTGTTAAATGCTCTCATCTACCTCATAATTTCTTTGAATTTTCTCTAATTTGTCGAAATTTCTTTGTTATATTTTTATATGCTTACATAACCTCAAGAATAATAAAGTTAAAGAATGAAATAAGTCAAGAACACCCGATAAACACATCAATGCACAATTAAATCAAGAATTAAATTACGTACCAACTATAAATTATTTTAGTATCATACAAACCGATTTCATCTTTCACACCACCATCAATTCCAACATCAAGAATAAGAAGAATAAGGAAAACCCAAGGGAGAAATTGGAATGTAGAAGTGTAAAAGAGGCAGCCCATATAGAGACAACAAAAATAAGTTGTCAATTAAGAGGATATCTTTTGTACGTATGTATGTATGTATGTATGTATGTATGTATGTATGTATAAGAGATACAAAAGTAATTTATTTGGTCAAGTTTCAATAGATTATAAGCTAAAAAAATGAATAGGTAATGACCAACTTCTAGTTTTTAGCTTATAAAAAATTAAAATTGACTTTTTTAAGCAATTTTTTAAATTGCCAAACACTTCTAAAATTCAAAAATAGCTTTTATGCTATTTTGATCAAATTATAATATAATACAAACACCCTCTTAATAATTTTTGGACAGTCGGATTCCTAGATCGAAGGTTCGAATTTTTATTGTAGTACTTATTTATCCTAATGTTACTAATTATTTGAGTTCAATGAAAATTTAGACCATTTTTCTAGTATATTAACTTACTTTGGTATATTAGCTTTATTTAATCAAGCAAATACATAAAGTAAGAATGTCACGCCATTTTTCAGGTGGGATTATTATAAAATTTGGTCAAACTGACTTTTGTAATGACTGGAGCAAAGTAAACTAACTTTTTTTGAAATGAAAAAAATTAGAGTAAATACATAATTACCCCCTGATGTTGTTCGAGTTTTTTAAAAAGATACCTAAACTTTACTCCGACCTATTACCCTATGATTCTTACTAAAACTGTTGTAAATACACCATTTTGACCAAATTTTTTACTATACATGTAAACCCGAACAGGAAGCGCGTGAATGGTTCAAAGTTGACTTAAATACCCAATCAAAAGCCACCACATGTAATTATTTGTTAAATATTTTAAAAATCTCTTCTTCAAAACTTAAAAAAACCCAATTCTCTTCTTCCTCTTCTCTTCTTCCTCCATTGATAGCTTATTTTGAATAAAAAATTGATCTCTCTTCTCAAACTTTTCTCAACAAAATCATTCTTAAAATATCTATTTCTTGATATTTGATTGTTGTGTCTATTTTAAATTCTAAATTTTACTTTTTATAGTTGTTATATATCCTCTTAAGAAGCTATAAAGCTCCATTTTAATGGAGTTTTGATGTTATCATTAAACAATCAACAAATACGTAAACCAATACAAAATTAGGAAGAATTACAAAATTAACATAAACACGAAATTGGAACCATTGAAACGAAATCTAAAGAGCAAGAAAAATGGAGAAATCAGCAACTGGATGGGGTGGGGGTGAGGGATGGAGTGGAGCTGTTGTATCCGGGGAGAGGGGGGAGGGGGGAGTTGCTGGATGGGTTGGGGTAGGGGAAGAGGGGGTGGGATTGGGTGATAAATTAAATAAAAAGAAAACATTTATGAAAAAATAAATAAAATATGAAATTAAATATATTTAACACTTGGCAGCACCTAATTGGTGCGTGTATTAACTTACTTTGTTGTGAGTGAAATTCAGCAAAAATGGTGTATTTGCAATGGTTTTAGTAAGAATCGTGGGGTAATAGGTCGAAAGGAAAGTTTAGGTGTTTTTTTGAAAAATTCGGACAACATCAGGGGTAATTATGTATTTACTCAAAAAATTAAATTAACTTTTATATAATAGACACAAAACTAAATAACCATGAATAAAATCTTCTGGTCGATTAATTAATTTCATTTCTGTACTTGGTAGTCTATCACCATTTTTTTTAATCATCAAGAATCTTGCAAATGATAACTTCTTTCAAAAATATATTTTTAACTAAATCATTCTTACACTAGCACTTCAATTTGTGCTTGATATGGTTATTTTAGAAGTCACTTCCGCATTTAATTAATAAAGACTTTTATGAGTTTTTCCGCTCGTTGTCCGGTGTGGATCCAGA
Source organism: Capsicum baccatum var. pendulum (assembly GCA_030864225.1). Classification (NCBI taxonomy): domain Eukaryota; kingdom Viridiplantae; phylum Streptophyta; class Magnoliopsida; order Solanales; family Solanaceae; genus Capsicum; species Capsicum baccatum. The sequence goes on along the minus strand of CM061561.1, from coordinate 272,765,720 downwards.
CTAAGTCAAATTTATATTAAGTAAATCTAGTCAAGGAAAAAATGTTTTCTAACAATTTTTTTATATCTCAAATTTTAATTTGCTGCTTTTAATTAAGGTTAAAAGCATCTTGTTAATCCCATGATAATAATTTATTGTACCCTTGAATCGTGCAAAGGTTTGAGTAGCTGAAATATATCTTCATGGTGCCTCACTTACTTGGGATATGCATTTTTTACGTCCCTCCACTAATTTAGTGGAGTGAATTGAGGTGTCACTCATATATTTACCCAAACCACTTGTGCAATTCAAGAAAAGGATTGAGTTGGTTTATGAGCTTCAACCAAAGCATATAGCACCACTTGGGCATTTTCGAGTTGAATAGAAGGTGGAGCATAATTCTTATTTAAGATCTAATGAGAGCGGTAGTAGGTAAAGCAGTATTACAATGGTTAGATGTACTTGAGCTTTTTATTATTATTTTCACACCATGTTTGATATCCGTATTAAAACTAAATTAATTTGGATTAAGAATGCTTAGAATTCATATTCATTTGAAAGAAGTGTTCCTTATCAAGAATTTTTTCGTAATCAAGACTCAAAATTGAAGACTCTGATTAAAGGAGGAGCAAATGAACTTGAGCTTGGTCATCAATGTTCGCTACCACTTTAATATAGAAAGTATATATTTTCTTAGCATCAGTTATAGTACATATTTTTTGTAATTTGTTTCAATTTTTTTCCCTTATATATGTGATTATAGATTCCTATAATAACTCAAACTAAGAAAGTCCGATCAAATTAAAGTTTTCTTTTCTACTTCTTATAACCAAAATAAAATAAAATTGTACACTCATGGCAGGGGCAGGCAAATTCCTATAATTATTGTGTTGTTATCAACAAGAACCCAAATCTTAGTGGTGTAATTCGAAATAGAGTTTCTATCAAGAGGAATTATAATACTTCAAAGATAGAAGTATTAAAACACAACCCAAATCTCACCTTTAGATCTCGGTACTTCTAGCTCGTTTGATAGTTGGGCGATGGATAAGGTGGCATGTCTCATGGTTAAGTTTGAGATTAAAATTTATATCATGTTTTATTGATGTTATAAATTTATTCTACGATTAATTTATACGATCAATCAAACATGGTATAAATCTAATACTATCAAACTTAGGGCTCATTTGGTACAAAGAATAAGGGATAACTAATCCTGAGATAAATTTTAGGATAAACTTATCCCATATTTGATTGGGATAAAGTACATGGAATAGCTCATCCTAGAATTATATAGTGTTATTTTTATATGGTGGTATAACTAATCCTGAAATAGCTAATCATGTGATAATTAATCCAAGAGATAACTTGTTTCCAACCGAACGACCCCTTAAGTCTTGAGATATCGCACATCAAACATGAAAGGATTTTATACCACCTTCCACATGTTATATAATAGTCCAAGGATTGTAGCTTCATACCTATAAACCTGGAATAATCACTACTTAAAAACGAAAAAAGAAAAAAAAATGGACCACAAAAGACCGACGACTACTGGTGGTTGCATAAAACCAACCATTTGTGGTCGGGTTTTCTTAATTTTTTTTTAAAAATAAAATACCAACCACAAGTGTTCGATTTTGTATTTTAAAATTGTGAAAAACTAATAAAATTAACCCATAAAAATAAAAATACTAGAATCGATCACTTGTGGTCGTTTTCTTTAATAAAAATATAAGAAAAACCAACCACATGTGGTCAGTAATAACCAAAGAAAAAATATAAATTCTTTTTAAATTTTCATACAAAATATATTAAACATTTTTGTTTTTTTTACTAATACTGATCACATGTGGTTGGTTTTGTATAAATAAATTTAAAAAATAATTAATATTAAATAAAACCGTCCACTAGCGGTCAATTTTGATTTTAAAAACTAAAATATATAAAAAACATAAAATAAAATTTAATTTTAAAATATATTAAATACTCTTTTTTTACTATTACCAACCACATATAGCTGGTTACATTTTTTTAAAAAATAAAAATTAATTAATAACTAAAAAGTCGATCACATATGGTCGGTTTTTGTTAAAAGAATTAAGAAAAACTGATCATTTGTGATCGATTTCGTTAAAAAAAATATGTTATGAAAAATAAGAAAAACCAACCACAAACCGACCATAATTACTTAGAAAGTAATATAAATTAAATAAATAGATAACATAAAAACCTGATATTTATTTATTTTTACTTTGTAATAATATATTATCCAACGAGTATATAAATTCACATATATCTCATGTAGTGATTTACTTAGTAGTCAAAAGATAACTGGATCTATCCAAGTATATTAAATATGTTGATATCACATAATCGAGGTGATAATATACTATTGTAGTTTTAATATATGGTAAGTAACTCATAGTTCATGAGAGTATAAGGAATGTGTTATATTATGGGATAATATACTCGTGCATGTGATGTATATAGTACGTATACATAACCATATATATATGTATGTGTGTGTGTGTCATGTAGTAATGTATGTAGTAGCCAAAACTTAACTGAATCAATCCAAATATACAGAATAATACATTGATATCATATGATCGAGGAAATAGTATAATGTTGGAGTTATAATAACATAACCTAATTAACCGATAATTTATCATAGTATATATATGAAACACATTGTATAATGAGGTAATATAGTCATGTATGCAGTATGTATTTAGCCTCGTCCGAATTCAAGCGCCAGCAGCTCCGTCGCGGACGACGCCACCGATAGCCGACACGAGCATACAATGAAGCGTCGCTGACGTTTCTACATGAGCACGGACGGCTCGCACGGACTAGCCATACATGCTACCATGCGCCAACACTGCTCGCGCGACATGGCCACTGAGTGCCTATGCCAACTACCGACAGTCGCCTTGAAGTGCCTTCAACACCTCTACCCCC
>CM061561.1:272707777-272727777 GCA_030864225.1 Capsicum baccatum var. pendulum | reverse complement strand
GGATGTGCTACCTAGTGACGTGCAGCCTGAAAAAAATGATAAACGAAAGCACGAGGAGAAGAAAGCCGTGGAGAGAACACTTCCATACCCACCACCACCTTTTCCACAAAGATTGAAGAAGGTGGCCGATGACACTAAGTTCAGCAAATTTATGACCATGTTGAAGCAGCTGACTATTAATGTTCCGTTGGTAGAGGCACTTGAACAAATGCCTGGGTATGCGAAGTTTATGAAAGATCTTTTGACTAAAAAGAGGGCAGCAAGTTATGAGCTGAAGGATGATGTGCATCATTGTAGTGCAATAGCTACTCGATCGATAGTTCAGAAGAAGGCCGACCCCGGAGCTTTCACGATTCCTTGCACCGTCGGATCTTTGGACTTTGCTAAAGCATTGTGTGACTTAGGATCCAGCATCAACTTGATGCCATTATCGATCTAAAAGAAGTTGGGGTTAGGAGATCCTACACCAACTAATATGAGGCTTGTTATGGCGGATAGGTCGGTAAAATGACCGGTTGGTATTCTATGCGATGTCTTGGTAAAGGTTTCTTCATTTATCTTTCCAGCAGACTTTGTCATCTTGGATTGTGAAGCAGATTCAGAGGTTCCCATAATCTTGGGACGCCCTTTCCTTGCTACAGGAAGTGTGCTCATAGATTTGAGAGCTAATGAGCTTTCATTCCGAATAAATGACGAAGTGGTTCGCTTTGATGTTTGCAAATCAATGAAGCAACCCAAAGATCTGAGTGTATTTTCTGTGGCTGATGTTGTATTTGATGATGAGAACGAGTTACTTGCTGAAGAGCAAATTCTTGATGATCCTTTGGAGGTTTCGCTCATGAAAGGAGAGAATGATGATGCTGAAATTTCTGAAGACGATATTTGTGCTCTATCGGGATTAGGGACATATCACTATACCCCCAAAAAGCTGGATCTTGATCTCAAGAATCGACCCACACCTCCAGCTAAGTCATCTATTGAAGAACCACCCACGTTAGAATTGAAGGAGCTACCAAGCCATTTGAAGTACGCCTTCTTAGGAAGTGGAAACACTCTTCCAGTCATTGTAGCAGCCGATTTGGGTGAGCAACAAGTTACAGCTCTTATTGCAATCTTACGCAAGTATATTAGAGCTATTGGATGGACCATTGCAGATATTATTGGTATACCACCTGGGATTTGCACACATAAAATTCAGCTTCAAGAAAAGTGCACACCCACCATTGAACATCAAAGACGTCTAAACCCACCAATGCAAGAAGTGGTGAAGAAGGAGATTATCAAGTGGTTAGACGCAGGAGTCGTGTATCCTATTTCTGATAGTACATGGGTAAGCCCAGTACAATGTGTTCCCAAGAAAGGAGGTATGACGGTGGTTGAGAATGCAAAGAATGAGCTTATTCCACTCAGGCCCGTTACTGGATGGAGAGTATGCATGGACTACCGCAAGCTGAATTCTTGGACGCTCAAGGATCACTTCCCCATGCCATTTATGGACCAAATGCTAGATCGATTAGCGGGGAAAGGATGGTTATGCTTCTTGGATGGTTATTCAGGTTACAATCAGATTTGTATTGCCCCCGAAGACCAAGAGAAGACAACATTTACATGCCCATATGGTACTTTTGCCTTCAAACGCATGCCATTCGGGTTGTGTAACGCACCAGCCACCTTTCAATGTTGTATGATGTCTATTTTCTCTGATATGGTAGAAGACACTTTGGAGGTATTTATGGACGACTTTTCAGTTGTTGGTGAGTCTTTTGAAGCATGTTTGGCAAACTTGAGCATGGCATTGCAAAGATGTGTAGAGTTCAACCTTGTGCTGAATTGGGAGAAGTGCCACTTCATAGTAAAAGAAGGAATCGTTCTTGGGCACAAGATTTCCGAAAGAGGAATAGAGGTTGATCGCGCCAAAATAGAGGTAATTGAGAAGCTACCACCTCCAATTTCGGTGAAGGGAGTTCGTAGTTTTCTTGGCCACGCTGGGTTTTATCGTAGATTCATCAAAGACTTCTCCAAAATTTCTAGTCCATTGTGCAAACTATTGGAGAAAGATGGGAAGTTTGACTTTAATGATGATTACTTAAAGGCATTCGAATGCCTTAAAGAAAAACTCATTGAAGCCCCTATCATGGTAGCACCAGATTGGACGCTCCCGTTCGAAGTCATGTGTGATGCTAGTGGTGTAGCCGTTGGTGCTGTTCTTGGACAGAGAAAGGAGAAATTATTTCATCCTATCTACTATGCGAGTAAGGTCCTAAATGAAGCCCAAAGGAACTACACTGTTACTGAACAAGAGCTCTTAGCGGTTGTGTATGCGTTTGAGAAGTTCTGTGCCTATCTATTGGGTACTAAGGTGATCGTTCATACAGACCATGCAGCTCTTAGGTATCTAATGACAAAGAAGGATGCAAAACTAAGGCTGATTCGATGGGTATTGCTGCTGCAAGAGTTTGATTTCGAAGTCAAAGATAGAAGAGGTTGCGAGAACCAAGTGGCTGATCACTTATCCAGACTTGAGAATGAGTATGTGGCGCAACCAGAAAATCAAATTGATGATGCATTCCCTGACGAGGAGATACTAGCAACAACAATGGAGAAATTACCATGGTATGCCGACTTTGCAAATTGCGTGGTGAGTAATGTGTTACCTTCAAATTTATCTTACCACCAGAGGAGGAAGTTTATGCATGACGTTCAACACTACTATTGGGATGAGCCTTATTTGTTTCGAAGATGCACGGATGGTATCATTCGATGATGTATATCCCATGAAGAAGTGCCTACTATATTGGAAGCATGCCACACTTCACAAGTTGGAGGACATCATGCAGGGAATCGAACGGCAAGGAAAGTCTTGCAAAGCGGTTATTATTGGCCTACAATATTCAGAGATGCATACGACTATGTGCGAAGGTGTGACCAATGCCAACGTCAAGGTGCTATTTCAAAACACCATGAAATGCCCATGTCCAAAATGATGGAGGTAGAACTCTTTGATGTGTGGGGTATTGATTTCATGGGACCATTCGTGAATTCGTTTGGAATGAAGTACATCTTGGTTGTTGTGGATTATGTGTCAAAATGGGTTGAAGCTGTAGCATTGGCCGACAACGAAGGAAAGCGTGTTGTAGCGTTTTTAAAGAAGAATATCTTCTCTAGCTTTGGAGTACCTCGTACTATCATAAGTGATGGAGGATCTCATTTTTGCAACAAGCTATTCAAATCTGTATTGGCCAAGTATGGAGTCAAGCAACACAAAGTAGCTACGCCTTATCATCCCCAAACCAGTGGACAAGTTGAGGTTTCCAACCGCGAGATCAAGCAAATCCTTGCCAAGACGGTTAATGCGAATAGGAAGGACTGGTCTCGAAAGCTAGATGATGCACTATGGGCGTATAGGACTGCATTCAAGACACCCATTGGCATGTCACCTTATCAGCTAGTTTATGGGAAGGCTTGTCATCTACCCATCGAGCTTGAATACAAGGCATTGTGGGCATTAAAGCACTTGAATCTGAATTGGGATGATGTGAAGAACCTGAGGTTGGAGCAGCTGAACGAACTAGATGAATTTCGTCTCCATGCATATGAAAGATCAGATTTATACAAGGAGCGGATGAAGAAGTATCATGATCAGCGGATTGTTCGACGAAACTACCAAAAAGGTGACATGGTACTACTCTTTAACTCCAGACTCAAGCTCTTCCCAGGTAAGTTAAAATCGAAATGGTCTGGTCTATTTAAAGTCATCCAAGTCTACTCGTCTGGAGTAGTCGAATTGGAAAACAATGAGGGTGTTATCTTCAAAGTGAATGGCCAACGTGTCAAGCCATATATCGGTCCTCTTGACTCGATGAATGACATGGCCATCACTTACCTCGACGAAGTCTAAGTACTCTAGATGGGAGGCAACCCATCGTTTAATCGTTTTATTGTTTTATTGTTTTGTCGTTTTATCGTTTTATCGTTTCGTCGTTTTAGTATTTTTTTTTCTTCTTGATAAATGAAAATACAAAAATAAGAGTCGTGCCACGACCAAAACTAAGGCGCTTGGTGGGAGGCAACCCATCGTACTAATCGTTTTCATTTTGTTTTGAGCAAATTAGGTGCAAGAAGTATGCGACGAGGAGATTGATCTCAATTGACGATTTGGACGCATTGTATGGTAAAGTCGGTAAGTTAGGAATAGTGATGCATAAGGCTATGAATTGAGCCTTTCTCACGTCATAATAGGCCTCGAGGAAGACTAGGCCTTGGTAAAAATAGGCCACGAACGATGCACAACCTATTCTATAGCGTAAGGACTCGGAATCTAGTGTGCTATACACTATGCGCCGCCTATTCCTAGGTATGCTTTTGACTATGCGCCGCCTATGCTATGGCATTTGAGATACTGAGACCAAATGCCATAGACTATGCGGCGCATATGTCCCATTATGCCATGGACAATGCGCCGCATATGTCATTGATATGCCGAGAGATATGCGCCACATATGTGGTGATCTTGTCCCCAAAACCGATTGTAAATGGGTCATAACCCGACCCATACTCTTCCTATATAAAGGGGACTTTGTTTTATAACATAACCACATTAGAAACAACCCTAAAGGTGCCGCATATCACTCCAAATCCTCTCAAAATTTTCTTCCTTTGTTCTTCCAATTCACAACAACTTCTCCACAATCTTCAAGCAAGTAAGTACTCTCTTATTCTTCATCTATTTATCGTAAGTACTACGTTGATATGCTTATTATATTTTGCTAACTCATGTGACATTGGTGGTGATGTTCATGTGTTTGGATAATTGTTACAAGATCGTGTGATTGAATATATACGTAGGGAATTCTTGACTTGTTTCCGACTTGAATTTTGTTTCGATAGCATTGTTATGATAATTGCTGAATTGATATGGCTATGAATATTGCTTAAGATTGTTGGTTGGATGATTACATGATAGACTATCCCGGCCATCGGGATAAGGTTATAGTGCCTATCGACATAGGAGGTTGTGCTTGTTGTAAGAATAATAATTCCATGTGGTAACCCCTAGGTTGTAGTGTTGCTATATCCACCATGAAAGTAGTCCAATGGCTGCAAATAAGTGATGTAATGCTGATTTTCTTGTCGGAATACAATCCTAAAACGTATGTCGACGAAATCTGAGTACTCGACCACTTTCACTTCACTGATTTGTGCTAACAAGATTAAGTGTGGGGTGTTACCCCTAGTGCTTGCATATAGATTGTATAAAGTGAGATTGTGCTGCAACTAACATTATTTCTAGTCTCAGGTACAATGGCACCTAAAGCAAAGCAAGGCAAGGAGAAGACTACCACGTCCCGAAAGGACAAGAAGAGAAGTCGAAAATGTCACGCCCCAAATCCTATTAAGGCGGACTGGCACCCGTTGCCGGTAAGGCTCGGGAGAACCAACCTGTAGCAATACATTACCTATGAACATTATAAGTTACTTTTATACTAAACATGCCCTCAAAAGATAAATGGAACTAGCAAGCCAAAAGATGTTGTATGACTAGGCCGTTGGAGCCACAATGTCTACGATACGATACATGACCATACTATACTTTACATAGTCTACAAAGCCTCTAGACAAGAAACATTATCTTATAAGGGTCGGGACAGGCCCCGCCTCATGATAAGATACTATACAATGCAAAAAGATATGATAAGACTCAAAGCCCCGAAGCAACCTGGAGCTCAGTGACTGCAGTTGATATCCTGTACTCTTACTGGGAAGGTTTATTAGCTTCTGCACCTGCAGCATGGAATGCAGGTCCCCCAACAGGGACGTCAGTACGAAATAATGTACTGAATATGTAAGGCAACATGTACTATATATGAGATAAAAGCTCAAATGAAACCATACACTGCTGTAAGGTAAAAGACCACCTTTATGAATATTGTGGAGTCATGCATCTTATAACAGTTATGTTACTTTACTCTTATCACTTGTATAATCTGTGCACATCATGTAATACAAATGACCAGCTGATCAGTGGTAAATCTATATCAGGATCGACCCATGCTAGGCTTTCCTTTCACCCCTGGGATACCCCCTGTAATACTGGGATTGACCCATGCTAGGTGATTCTTTCACCCCTGGGATACCACCCAACAGAAACAACTGTATACATATATCTTCTTATTACTTTTGAGATGAATCTTTGGTGATCGTAACATTTGAGCTATAAGACTATAAGCATGACAAATGACAAGTATGTGACCATGTAACATCATATCACAATGAAAAGAGTGGGTTATACAATTAGTGAAACATGTGGGACATAAATAACGTATGAACTTTATTTAGATAAAAAGAAGACTCATATGTCATGGTATCCAATGTATGTATGCAGCAGTGACAATGCTCGGATCCGGACACACAAATACATGTGAAAGAGTGGAGTGGTTATATCGAAGTTTGTAAAGATCTCTATGTGCCAATAAAGACTTTGGATTCCATGCCAAATAATAAGAGATCGAATAGCCTTACATACCTCGACATATCAACTTGTTTTTACCTCGAAATGACTTCTTTTCTTCCAGCTATTTATCTACAATACCATGTTTTAAAGCTAGTATTAGCAGCTAATCAATGCATCTGGACAGCCCAATCTCACAAAACACAACACTTTGGCAACAAACGTATAACCATCGACTCAATGGTGTTATTCCGACTTTCTCAATTCTAACTGTCTTCAACCAGTACACATTATCATATACATGATGTACACAGCCTATATCAGCTCTACAACATGCTGGCAACAGTCCATAACTACAACACAGAACCATTTTACAAAACGCTCAACTAAGAAGCACAACATCTCGTCGTCTCCCTACATTTCGTCGTTAACAATTCATACTTGTCCCAACTTTGAACCAGATGCTCCCAACATATATATACATCAAATAAACCTTAACACAGTCACAAAATAGCTCAAAACACAGGGGGGGAAACGTGAAACATCAGCCCCCTCATCAAAACAGTCCAATACCATTTTGGAAGCACATAAGATCATATAAGGACACTTGTTTCCAAAGAACTAGCAAAACAGTCCAGCAACCTTGGCAACCATATACACACTATAACATATTAATAACCTCAACTTTATATCATATCAAAGTCAAAAATCAGGGTAAGAATCGTTCCAAAGCCAAGAAAATCAAACAACAACTTTCAGGACACAAGCTGTCCAGAAATTCCTGCACAGTACACCAGCCAACTTATCTTGTTTTCCATGGAAAATTCATATCAAGTATATGGTTATTTTTACATACCTTAACTCCCAAGGTGTAAGTCTAATTCAAGAACTCAAAAAGTAGCCTTTGGTTGCCTTCCAAGGTGAAGAAATGCCAAGAGAAACTTAGAGAGAAAAGCTGAAATTTTTTTGGTCTCCTACTAGTTAACCTAAGGAGCTCGGTTTTGGTCCCTTTTTAAAGGGGCCTTAGACCGACTTTCTCCTAATATTTGCAACTGATTAACTGAAGTTGGTCAATGACCAATTTTCCCCTTTCACTTGGGCCTTTTGGATCTCTAAATCAATGGGCTTTAGTGGCCCATTTTCCTTAATCTTTCTTGCACTTTGTTTGGGCCCAATTTTGTTAGTAGTGAATGAATGTAGTTGGGCCTATTATATAAAAATCTTGGGCTGAACATCTTGGCCCACTATAATGCTAAACCATTGGCTTTAATAGCCTCCCTAACTTGGGCTTCGTTTGTCGCAAGACTTGGAAAGTTTCGGCGTTAAGCCTTGTCTTCGTTCCCCTTTCTTTTTACTAACGTCTAGACTTCAAGTGAGTTCACTTATGAATGAATTATTCTCCCTCATGTATATATACATTTTTTTTAAGCCAACCACACAGGTGACTCACCTGCTAGCTTCCTAAGTTCCATAAGCACGTCAATGATTTTCTCCGTTTAAGGCCACAGTCTCTAAATAGACTTCCATATAGTGCCCCAATCTAACACTTGAACACTTGAAAAAAAGTTTTGGTAGTAATTAAATCAAGTCGTATGTCATTTTATGTGAACATTACTAGTACATGTAAAATGTGGGGTGTTACATCCTCCCCCCCTTAGGAACATTCGTCCCGAATGTTAACATAACTGTATAGTCTAGGCAGGTTTGAATTTCTGATCACACAACTGTTAATAACATAACTAGTATTCAAACACATACCTATTAATGTTCCTCCTCTGTATCCTTTGGTCCCTCCTTGTCTTCAAATAGATGAGGGTATTTGGATGTCATTACTTCCTCCGGTTCCCACGTTATTTCTTCTACTTGGTTGTTTCTCCAGAGTACCTTTACTGATGCAATTTCTTTGTTCCTTAACTTTTTAATTTGGCGATCTAGAATAGCAACCGGTACCTCTTCATAAGTAAGATCCTCTGTGACCTGTACATCTTCTATAGGAGTGATACGAGAGGGGTCACCTATGCATTTTCGAAGCATTGACACATGAAACACTGGATGAACCATTGAAAGTTCCTGGGGTAGCTCTAATTCATATGCAACTTGTCCGACCCTCTTAGTAATCTTATATGGCCCTATGTAACGTGGGCTTAGTTTCCCTTTCTTACCAAATCTCATAACCCCTTTCATCGGTGATACCTTTAAAAATACCCAATCTCCAATAGAGAATTCCAGCCCTCTTCTCCGCATATCTGCATATGATTTATGACGACTTTGGGCTGTTTTTAGCCGTTGTTGTATCACCTTAACTTTTTCCATTGCTTGTTGGACTAAATCTGGCCCGAGCAAGGTGGTTTCACCCACTTCGAACCAACCAATTGGTGACCTACATTTCCTCCCATACAAAGCTTCGTAAGGCGCCATCTTGATGCTCGAATGGTAGCTGTTATTATAGGCAAATTCAATAAGGGGCAAGTGTTCTACCCAGCTACCTTTAAAATCTAATGCACAGGTTCGCAACATATCCTCAAGTGTTTGAATAGTACGCTCTGCCTGGCCGTCTGTTTGGGGATGGAAGGCTGTACTCAAATTCACTTGCGTCCCTAAACTCCTTTGAAAGGACTTCCAAAATTTTGCCGTGAATTGAGCTCCTCGATCAGATATAATAGAGAGTGGGACCCCATGTAGCCTAACTATCTCTTTGAGGTATAATTTGGCATATTCTTCAGCTGTATAATCACTTCTAACTGGCAGGAAGTGCGCTGACTTCGTGAGTCTATCAACTATCACCCATATGGAGTCAAACTTATTAACTGAACGAGGCAAACCAGTTACAAAATCCATATTAGTCATATCCCACTTCCATGTTGGAATCTCTATACATTGCATGTAACCACCTGGCTTTTGGTGCTCTACTTTGACTTGTTGACAAGTAGGACATTGAGCCACAAACTCTGCAAGGTCCTTTTTCATGCCTCCCCACCAAAACACTCCCTTTAGGTCATGATACATCTTAGTAGATCCTGGGTGGATGGAATATCTTAAATGATGGGCTTCTTCCATTATTCTCTTTCTGAGTCTGTTAACATCAGGAACACACAATCTATTTTGGCAATAAAGTACTCCATCTTGTGTAAGCCTAAACTCCTTCATTATACCTTGACTTACTTTCTCCTTAAGGCATTGTAGAATAGGATCATAATACTGTTTTTCTTTCACTTCCCTTATCAATGAAGAATCGGCAGCATTATGTACAATAATGTCCTTTCTTGGAGTTTCGAGTAGACGAACACCCAGATTGGCTAGTTGACGCAGATCCTTAGCCATGCCTTGCTTTACCCCTTTCTGATCACTGGTACCCATGAGTGTCTTACGACTTAGAGCATCAGCCACCACATTTGCTTTCCCTGGATGGTATAATATATCAATATCATAATCCTTTATTAACTCTAGCCACCTCCGCTGCCTCAAATTTAGATCTTTCTGCTTGAAAATATACTGTAAACTCTTATGATCTGTATATATGTCCACGTGCACCCCATACAAATAGTGGCGCCATATCTTTAAAGCAAATACAACCGCTGCTAGCTCAAGATCATGTGTTGGGTAGTTTTTCTCGTGTGGTCTCAATTGTCTCGAGGCATAAGCAATCACCTTACCATGTTGTGTTAGTACACACCCCAAACCAACTCCGGAAGCATCACAATACACTGCATATCCCTCTGAGCCTTCTGGAAGCACTAGCACAGGTGCTGAGGTTAGCCTGCTTTTCAACTCTTGGAAGCTCCTTTCACATGCATCATTCCATTGGAATTTGGTTTCCTTGTGAGTTAACTTAGTAAGAGGTGCAGACATAGAAGAAAAACCTTCAACAAACCTTCTGTAATAACCTGCCAATCCAAGGAAGCTTCGAACTTCTGTAGGTGTCGTTGGCCTTGGCCAATCTTTCACAGCCTCTATCTTTTGTGAATCCACCCTTATTCCTTCATCCGATACAATATGGCCCAAAAATGCCACTGATTTTAACCAAAATTCACATTTGGAAAACTTAGCATACAACCGGCGAGCACGGAGAACTTGTAGTACTAGTCGTAAATGATTTGCGTGGTCCTTTTCTGACCTTGAATACACCAGAATATCATCTATAAATACTATCACGAACACATCCAGGAAAGGTTTGAATACCCTATTCATCAAATCCATAAAAACTGCTGGTGCATTCGTTAGCCCAAACGACATAACAAGAAATTCAAAGTGACCATATCTGGTTCGGAAAGCTGTCTTAGGTATATCTTTTTCCTGCACTCTCACCTGATGATAACCTGATCTCAAATCGATCTTTGAAAAGTATTTGGCACCCTGTAACTGATCAAACAAGTCATCAATTCTGGGGAGGGGATATTTATTCTTAATTGTCACCCTATTCAGTTGTCGGTAGTCAATACACATCCTCAATGTGCCATCCTTTTTACGCACAAATAAAACTGGTGCACCCCAAGGGGACACACTAGGTCTTATAAAACCCTTTTCTAACAAGTCTTTCAGTTGCTCCTTTAATTCACGTAATTCTGCCGGGGCCATTCTATATGGAGGAATAGAGATAGGCTCGGTGCCTGGTAATAAGTCAATACCAAAATCTATTTCTCGTTCTGGAGGCAAACCAGGGAGTTCCTCAGGAAAGACATCAATAAATTCATTCACTATTGGAACAGACTGGATAGTTGGTGATTCTGCCTCCATGTCTCTCACTCTAATGAGATGACATATATATCCCTTTGATATCATTTTTCTGGCTTTAAAATAAGAGATAAACCTCCCTTTTGGTGCCCCAATATTGCCTTCCCATTCAAGGACTGCTTCATTTGGAAAGTGAAAGTACATCCTCTTGGTTCGGCAGTCAACGGTGGCATAGCAAGAAGCCAACCAATCCATACCCATTATAACATCAAATTCTACCATTTCTAACTCGATAAGATCAGCTAATGTATCTCGGTCGCAGACAGTCACTATGCAGTCACAATAGACTCTTCTAACTATAATTGACTCCCCAGTTGGTGTAGACACCGCAACTGGTTTATTCAATAATTTAGGTGTTCTACCAAGCTTCCCAGCAACTAATGGAGTAATATATGACAATGTAGAACCAGGGTCAATTAATGCATACACTTTATATGAGAAGATGGACAATGTACCTATAACCACATCGGGTGAAGCTTCCAGGTTCTGTCGAGTCCCTAGAGCATATGTGCGATTTTGGGCCACGCTGGAACTAGCTGCCCCTCTAATACCTCTGCCGCGACCTATGGGAAATTGCTCACCTCTACCTGATGGAGGCACTGATGATGATGATACAACAGCTGATCTAGTAGGTTGTGCCATATCACCCCTGCGTCTTCTTGGGCAATCTTTTATTACATGCCCTGGCATACCACACCAATAACAAACATCCGTTCCCCTGCGACACGCACCTATATGATATCTCCCACATTGTCTGCAAGGCTGCCTAGGAGGCATTTGCTGGCTTCCCGAATATCCTGTTGTCCGTGTACCTTGGCCCTCACTTCTCTGCCCAAATTGATCATTTCTAGACCCTTGAAGTGGTGGTGGAGCACTAGCAGTAGAGTAAAAGGATGGTGGCCTGGGTGGCCTATGAGAAAATCGTGGCCTAAACTCACCTTGGGGTGGTATAAACTGTCCTGTAGATCTGGCCCTCTTGAATTGCCCCCTTTCTATTTCTTGTGCCCTCCTTCTTTGTCTCTGATCCTCCAGTTTCTGTGCAAAAGCTTGCATCCTCGCTATATCCATGTCTTTATTTAAAGAGGCAATGGTACAATCTCTAACCAAATATGAATCCAACCTATCGACATACCGATGGACTCTATCTGCCATAGTAGGAACAACATTAGGAGCATACCTGGACAGAGAATTAAATTTAAGACTATATTCCCTCACGCTCATATTCCCCTGATGGAGGTTCAGGAACTGATCTGCACGGGCCTCTCGGATCTCTAATGGCAAGTAATGATCAAGAAAGGCCATTTTGAACTCCTCCCAAGTAGTTGGAGATGTATCTATGCCTTTGGAATGCTTCCAGGCTTCGTACCACAGTATAGCCACACCCTTCAATCTATATATTGCCAACTCAGCAGCTTCCGAACCACTTACATGCATAACATCTAAGGTGCGTTGGATCTGATCAATAAAATCTTGTGGATCTTCATTTGGATCTGTCCCAGTGAATGATGGGGGGTCTAAGTTGAGGAAATCACGTATTCTCGTACTGGCTGCCCTACCTGCACCAACTGCACCTGCAACTGGGCCTTCTTGTCTTTGACCTTGGCCAGCAACTATACAAGTCAACAGTTGAACTGCATTTCTCAAATCCTGCACAGAAGCATCAACAGGCGGTTCTCGGGGGTTTTCACTACTTCCTGGTGCATCAACAGATGGAGGGGTTGGAGATGTCTATGATAGAGACTCATCTAGAGCCTCACTCTGTCGTCTCGCCCGATTGGGTATACCAACTACCACTTCTACTTCCTTTCCTTTACCTTTACTCTTCCTTGTCTCTGGCATACTTACTGTACAAAATAATTCAGGGATTAGACATGGTACACTTATAATATTTGGCTCTATGGCACGATCTAAAGAATGAAAAGAAGTGATAACTCCTAAATGCCACGTAGCCTCTTGTTTATAAATGTGGTGCACAACACATCGATAAACATGATTCTACATAGACACGGCTTTGTAGACTCCCTAGGACAAACCGCTCTGATACCACTTCTGTCACGCCCCAAATCCTATTAAGGCGGACTGGCACCCGTTGCCGGTAAGGCTCGGGAGAACCAACCTGTAGCAATACATTACCTATGAACATTATAAGTTACTTTTATACTAAACATGCCCTCAAAAGATAAATGGAACTAGCAAGCCAAAAGATGTTGTATGACTAGGCCGTTGGAGCCACAATGTCTACGATACGATACATGACCATACTATACTTTACATAGTCTACAAAGCCTCTAGACAAGAAACATTATCTTATAAGGGTCGGGACAGGCCCCGCCTCATGATAAGATACTATACAATGCAAAAAGATATGATAAGACTCAAAGCCCCGAAGCAACCTGGAGCTCAGTGACTGCAGTTGATATCCTGTACTCTTACTGGGGAGGTTTATTAGCTTCTGCACCTGCAGCATGGAATGCAGGTCCCCCAACAGGGACGTCAGTACGAAATAATGTACTGAATATGTAAGGCAACATGTACTATATATGAGATAAAAGCTCAAATGAAACCATACACTGCTGTAAGGTAAAAGACCACCTTTATGAATATTGTGGAGTCATGCATCTTATAACAGTTATGTTACTTTACTCTTATCACTTGTATAATCTGTGCACATCATGTAATACAAATGACCAGCTGATCAGTGGTAAATCTATATCAGGATCGACCCATGCTAGGCTTTCCTTTCACCCCTGGGATACCCCCTGTAATACTGGGATTGACCCATGCTAGGTGATTCTTTCACCCCTGGGATACCACCCAACAGAAACAACTGTATACATATATCTTCTTATTACTTTTGAGATGAATCTTTGGTGATCGTAACATTTGAGCTATAAGACTATAAGCATGACAAATGACAAGTATGTGACCATGTAACATCATATCACAATGAAAAGAGTGGGTTATACAATTAGTGAAACATGTGGGACATAAATAACGTATGAACTTTATTTAGATAAAAAGAAGACTCATATGTCATGGTATCCAATGTATGTATGCAGCAGTGACAATGCTCGGATCCGGACACACAAATACATGTGAAAGAGTGGAGTGGTTATATCGAAGTTTGTAAAGATCTCTATGTGCCAATAAAGACTTTGGATTCCATGCCAAATAATAAGAGATCGAATAGCCTTACATACCTCGACATATCAACTTGTTTTTACCTCGAAATGACTTCTTTTCTTCCAGCTATTTATCTACAATACCATGTTTTAAAGCTAGTATTAGCAGCTAATCAATGCATCTGGACAGCCCAATCTCACAAAACACAACACTTTGGCAACAAACGTATAACCATCGACTCAATGGTGTTATTCCGACTTTCTCAATTCTAACTGTCTTCAACCAGTACACATTATCATATACATGATGTACACAGCCTATATCAGCTCTACAACATGCTGGCAACAGTCCATAACTACAACACAGAACCATTTTACAAAACGCTCAACTAAGAAGCACAACATCTCGTCGTCTCCCTACATTTCGTCGTTAACAATTCATACTTGTCCCAACTTTGAACCAGATGCTCCCAACATATATATACATCAAATAAACCTTAACACAGTCACAAAATAGCTCAAAACACAGGGGGGGAAACGTGAAACATCAGCCCCCTCATCAAAACAGTCCAATACCATTTTGGAAGCACATAAGATCATATAAGGACACTTGTTTCCAAAGAACTAGCAAAACAGTCCAGCAACCTTGGCAACCATATACACACTATAACATATTAATAACCTCAACTTTATATCATATCAAAGTCAAAAATCAGGGTAAGAATCGTTCCAAAGCCAAGAAAATCAAACAACAACTTTCAGGACACAAGCTGTCCAGAAATTCCTGCACAGTACACCAGCCAACTTATCTTGTTTTCCATGGAAAATTCATATCAAGTATATGGTTATTTTTACATACCTTAACTCCCAAGGTGTAAGTCTAATTCAAGAACTCAAAAAGTAGCCTTTGGTTGCCTTCCAAGGTGAAGAAATGCCAAGAGAAACTTAGAGAGAAAAGCTGAAATTTTTTTTGTCTCCTACTAGTTAACCTAAGGAGCTCGGTTTTGGTCCCTTTTTAAAGGGGCCTTAGACCGACTTTCTCCTAATATTTGCAACTGATTAACTCAAGTTGGTCAATGACCAATTTTCCCCTTTCACTTGGGCCTTTTGGATCTCTAAATCAATGGGCTTTAGTGGCCCATTTTCCTTAATCTTTCTTGCACTTTGTTTGGGCCCAATTTTGTTAGTAGTGAATGAATGTAGTTGGGCCTATTATATAAAAATCTTGGGCTGAACATCTTGGCCCACTATAATGCTAAACCATTGGCTTTAATAGCCTCCCTAACTTGGGCTTCGTTTGTCGCAAGACTTGGAAAGTTTCGGCGTTAAGCCTTGTCTTCGTTCCCCTTTCTTTTTACTAACGTCTAGACTTCAAGTGAGTTCACTTATGAATGAATTATTCTCCCTCATGTATATATACATTTTTTTTAAGCCAACCACACAGGTGACTCACCTGCTAGCTTCCTAAGTTCCATAAGCACGTCAATGATTTTCTCCGTTTAAGGCCACAGTCTCTAAATAGACTTCCATATAGTGCCCCAATCTAACACTTGAACACTTGAAAAAAAGTTTTGGTAGTAATTAAATCAAGTCGTATGTCATTTTATGTGAACATTACTAGTACATGTAAAATGTGGGGTGTTACAGAAAAGACCAAGGAGAATCATCCTCAGCGCACCTACCATGCCGAATGTTCGGAATAAAATGGGTTCTTGAGGAAGAAGCCAAAGCATGGTACAGCAGCAACAAAGAAAAGAAATATGTGCACGTCTACTTGATCAACAAGGAGACCTTAGCAAAGAAGGAGCCGCAAATGTTGGCTAAAATAATGGCTTTGAAGCTAGATTTCATCTTCCGCGACATGGGAGAGTGCAATCTTGACTTGACAAGAGAATTTTATGCCAACTGGTCGCCAAACACAACAGGCAACGAAGTCAAAATTCGGGGCCAAGTGTTACAGCTTACAGCGGATTGGATCAACTCTTTTCTTGGCCTACCTTCGGTCGACCCTGCACCATACAAAGAGCTGTACAGCAGGCCTCCTTACAGAGCGATAAGACACACGCTTTATGGAAGCAGATCGATGGCAAGATGGAGCAGACATAAGGAAACAGGCCGTCACAACACCTTCCCCTATGCTCCACTAAATAGGGAAGCAAGAATCTGGATGCGCATTGTCAACTCATGCCTTATTCCTGGGATGCAATACACCAAGATATCGAGAGATAGAGTGTGTTTGGTTTATGCGTTGATGACGAATGTCCCTATCAACTTTGGGGCAATCATTCGATCTACCATGAGGAATGCCAGACTCCACCGAAGGTCCCATTTCACATTCGGCAATTTGTTGACAGCAATGTTGTGGAAGGAGGATATAGAAGAGGAACCAGCTGACCACAAACTCCCACATAACCCAAAGAAGGTTGACCTCACAAAGGTCAAAGATGCTGAAACAACTCATGGAGTAAACCTTACTACTGCGGAGAGACATGCTCGTGACGAGAGTTTCTTCCGTCATCTCTATGGCATGACACGATTCACTATGATGAGTGGTGGACGTATTCCAGCTGCTGAAGAGCTCCAACAACTGGACCACGACTACCCAATGAACAGGCATGCCCGGGAGATGTGTGGAGTGGGCGTATATTTTGAGGAACCTCTTGACGATGACGTGCTAACTGATGATGATAGACGATTGCCTGATTCTGATGATGAGGAGAACTCTGACGATGACTCTTATGATGATTCAGACGAAGGGGGTATGACCCCCGACATTGATGAGGAGTCCGACTAAACCAGGTTCTTCAAATTTATTTTCCACTGAGGGCAGTGTCCCGTCTAAGTGTGGGGTGGCAGAATCTGCATGCTATACTTCTTTGTTTGCACCTATGTTTGTCTGTTTGCTTGTTTTTTGACATTTTTTTTTATTTTTTAGGAGTAAAATTTTTCTAGCTACGCATGAAATTATTTTGATAGGCAGCATGAGATTAGAACAAGAGTATGTGCTACAATTGTGACTATTGAGACATTTAGGCTCTAGTTGTGACTTATTATGTGATATTGTGTGACTCAATTCCTTCACTTTTTGGGTCGAGAGTCTATATTACTTCCAAACAAGTCGACCATGTGCCTTGTGTGTGCGAGATAATAGTATATTCTATGTTTGTGGCTGATGCTAGAACTTGCCTGGTATGTATGCAAAGCGAAAATAAGGAGTGTAAGTTTAGGATATGATTTAGGCATTTCTTTGGCAACCTATACATGTTTACCTTCAGTTTTACCTACCCATGTACATCATCCTAGTTAACCTTTTTTGAGCATTTAGCCTATTTCTTTGACAACCTTGTATGTAAGCCTAATCCATTTTTTTCAAGACCGTAATTTGATCCAAATTCCTAAGTGCTTTAAAGTGAAAAAGTCATGTGACTACATAAGAGGAAATTGGGTGAGTATGATGCTTTAAATTGTAATGGTGTTTGAATGTGCTATGAAAAAGAAAGTGCTATCATAAGAGGTATGTTGTGAAAAGAAAAAGGAAAAGAAAGTCGAAAAGTGAGTTGTGCTTAAAATTGAAAAACAAAAGAGGATACAAGGGTGGTAGAATAAAAGAAAGAAGAAAGGTTGAAACAAAAAAGTGTCAATGATACAAAGTGATGTATT
Organism: Capsicum baccatum var. pendulum; assembly: GCA_030864225.1. Classification (NCBI taxonomy): domain Eukaryota; kingdom Viridiplantae; phylum Streptophyta; class Magnoliopsida; order Solanales; family Solanaceae; genus Capsicum; species Capsicum baccatum. Next base: position 272,709,816 of record CM061561.1, on the reverse strand, counting down.
AAAGCGCTTAGGAACCTAGTCACTATTCTTGGCCAAAATAGTCCTACCCGTCCCTTAGCCTACATTACAACCATCAAAAGACCTACTTGATCCTAATATTAACATTCCGATATTTAGTAGAGTACTACATTAAAGGCAAGCTTATGGTCATTAGTTGCTACATATGAATTCTTTGTGAGAGTGAGAGCAAGGACATCTTGATACCCATGTTTGAAAAATATACTATATTTGTGAGTGATTATGGGTACTATATTGTGAGACACACATGGTTGATGAATTTTGGATAGTTGTATATGATTCTAGGTACCTTAACGTTTGCATGCGAGCTGATCACCATCATGAGTCTATGCTTGAGGTTAAATTGTTTCTACTTATAATCGGAAAGCTACTCTTTGTTGATAATTGTTGTGCTTGTCTTGATAAATATTTTGTGTTGTTGCTGTAAAAACCTTAAGTCGATGCTTAGAAGGACATGATATGTTGTTCGAGGACGAACAAAGCTCTAAGTGTGGGGTGTTGATGATAGGCGAATTTACGTGCCTATATCAATATATTTTGCCCATATTTTAGCCTAGTTTTGAGAACTAATTATCTATTTCATGCACTTTTAGTCCTTTTTCCTATAAATGAGCTAACAAACATGATTAGTAAAGTTTCAGGTATAAATGATGCAAAATACAGCATTTTATGGCTTACTTGACGCAAAAGAAAGCTCACAAACGAAGTGGAAAGGAGCTGGACGCCTAAAGGACCAAATCTGCTGCATGGAAAATCTATCCCGGGCTAAAACAGCAATTCTGAAGACTTTGGGGACTTACAGACACAAAGCTGGATTTTTACCAAGATACATTAACCTAGTGCAATTAGGTTATGTGTTTCACTAATCTATTTGGATTATGATATTGTAACCTTACCCTAGTACATTTGGGTCAAGGATTTCATTAGTATATTAGGATTTGGTTATTTATTTCATTAGCTTAGTAGGAGTAGGATAGGAGTATTATAAATACCCTATCATGCTAGAGATTTTGGAAGACATTCTTAATTCTAAATTCTTCAATTCTTCACTTAATTCAACAATTAATTTTCTTCCATCCCTCTCATCTTCCACTACAAACACCTCTAATCTACTCTTCTATTCTTAAATTCCACAACAAGAGAATCGTTACTTGCTACGGAATCACCAAAACCACACGCCTAAACACCTACGTTTCACGCCATCCACCATGCAAAACGTGATATCCTCCGCATTCATGGGTAACTAAACCTCTTAGTTGGGGTTATGGAAGCCGAATGAGTTACTATCTATAGCTATGAGTTTGTGAGTTCAAGACAAGTATATTGCTTATATCATTATTCTCTTCATCTTAATCTACATTCTTTGCGGTTGCAAACGCAAGAATACGCCAGTCTAACATTTAACTTGTTCGAGAGAAAGGTTATTTGTCTGGAAAAAAGATAATGTCAAGGTAGTAGGACACCCTTTCCTATTAAAAAGCTAGTGCCGTAACTGGACTAACCTCTTGGAGAATTCGTACTGTTAGACACGCTTTAAGCTCGAGAGAGTTAAAGTGAAATAGTCCTTGTTTAGGTCGAGAGACGCTTGGATTTACCATCGACTACAATTCTCTATAACCAATTGCATGTCAAGACTCTACACACTCATAGCCAATAGAGACGTATACCTCAGAAGGTGGACATAACCCCAATGCTTCAATTCTCATTGTTTCACAACCTACGAAATACTCTCTTTTTACTTTGATATTTTCAGCTTTTATTTCATTACTTTGGTTACTTATTACAATCCCCCCTTCTTACGAGACTTGCACCAAAAGTCTATTAATTCTGCTTACTTGTTGGCCAAGCTATTCCCTGTGGGATCGACACCCAACCCAGGTTCGGTTCTATATTTGCTAACGACCGCTTTACACTCAAACGAGAGCTGTAGATTGAGCGTTATCATGGACCAACATGGATTAGGAGGGAGGCCATATCCCGGGCTCTCGATACGCTCGTGGAATGCCGTCTCCTCGATTTTG
>CM061561.1:272695277-272697777 GCA_030864225.1 Capsicum baccatum var. pendulum | reverse complement strand
TGCCTCGGTCGGACATGGAACGGCGATGAGCCGGTCCGCCGATCGACTCGGGGCGTGGACCAGCGTGGATTAGGGGGGGCAGCCAAAACTCAGGCTCTCGATACGCTCGTCGAACGCCGTCTCCTCGATTGTGGAAGGCAGCGCGCGCCTCCGGCGTGCTTCGGCATCTGCGCGCTCCGGACGCTGGCCTATGGGCTCCCCATTCGACCCGTCTTGAAACACGAACCAAGGAGTCTGACATGTGTGCGAGTCAACGGGCGAGTAAACCCGTAAGGCGCAAGGAAGATGATTGGTGGGATCCCCCCGAGGGGTGCACCACCGACCGACCTTGATCTTCTGAGAAGGGTTCGAGTGTGAGCATACCTGTCGGGACCCAAAAGATGGTGAACTATGCCCGAGCGGGGCAAAGACAGAGGAAACTCTGGTGGAGGCCCGCAGCGATACTGACGTGCAAATCGTTCATCTTACTTGGGTATAGGGGCGAAAGACTAATCGAACCGTCTAGTAGCTGTGTCACGCCCCAAATCCTATTAAGGTGGACTGGCACCCGTTACCGGTAAGGCTCGGGAGAACCAACCTGTAGCAATACATTACCTATGAACATTATAAGTTACTTTTATACTAAACATGCCCTCAAAAGATAAATGGAACTAGCAAGCCAAAAGATGTTGTATGACTAGGCCGTTGGAGCCACAATGTCTACGATACGATACATGACCATACTATTCTTTACATAGTCTACGAAGCCTCTAGACAAGAAACATTATCTTATAAGGGTCGGGACAGGCCCCGCCTCATGATAAGATACTATACAATGCAAAAAGATATGATAAGACTCGAAGCCCCGAAGCAACCTGGAGCTCAGTGACTGCAGTTGATATCCTGTACTCTTACTGGGGAGGTTTATTAGCTTCTGCACCTGCAGCATGGAATGCAGGTCCCCCAACAGGGACGTCAGTACGAAATAATGTACTGAATATGTAAGCCAACATGTACTATATATGAGATAAAAGCTCAAATGAAACCATACACTGCTGTAGGGTAAAAGACCACCTTTATGAATATTGTGGAGTCATGCATCTTATAACAATTATGTTACTTTACTCTTATCACTTGTATAATCTGTGCACATCATGTAATACAAATGACCAGCTGATCAGTGGTAAATCTATATCAGGATCGACCCATGCTAGGCTTTCCTTTCACCCCTGGGATACCCCCTGTAATACTGGGATTGACCCATGCTAGGTGATTCTTTCACCCCTGGGATACCACCCAACAGAAGCAACTGTATACATATATCTTCTTATTACTTTTGAGATGAATCTTTGGTGATCGTAACATTTGAGCTATAAGACTATAAGCATGACAAATGACAAGTATGTGACCATGTAACATCATATCACAATGAAAAGAGTGGGTTATACAATTAGTGAAACATGTAGGACATAAACAACGTATGAACTTTATTTAGCTAAAAAGAAGACTCATATGTCATGGTATCCAATGTATGTATGCAGCAGTGACAATGCTCGAATCTGGACACACAAATACATGTGAAAGAGTGGAGTGGTTATATCGAAGTTTGTAAAGATCTCTATGTGCCAATAAAGACTTTGGATTCCATGCCAAATAATAAGAGATCGAATAGCCTTACATACCTCGACATATCAACTTGTTTTTACCTCGAAATGACTTCTTTTCTTCCAACTATTTATCTACAATATCATGTTTTAAAGATAGTATTAGCAGCTAATCAATGCATCTGGACAGCCCAATCTCACAAAACACAACACTTTGGCAACAAACGTATAACCATCGACTCAATGGTGTTATTCCGACTTTCTCAATTCTAACTGTCTTCAACCAGTACACATTATCATATACATGATGTACACAGCCTATATCAGCTCTACAACATGCTGGCAACAGTCCATAACTACAACACAGAACCATTTTACAAAACGCTCAACTAAGAAGCACAACATCTCGTCGTCTCCCTACATTCGTCGTTAACAATTCATACTTGTCCCAACTTTGAACCAGATGCTCCCAACATATATATACATCAAATAAACCTTAACACAGTCACAAAATAGCTCAAAACACAGGGGGGGGAACGTGAAACATCAGCCCCCTCATCAAAACAGTCCAATACCATTTTGGAAGCACATAAGATCATATAAGGATACTTGTTTCCAAAGAACTAACAAAACAGTCCAGCAACCTTGGAAACCATATACACACTATAACATATTAATAACCTCAACTTTATATCATATCAAAGTCAAAAATCAGGGTAAGAATCGTTCCAAAGCCAAGAAAATCAAACAACAACTTTCAGGACACAAGCTGTCCAGAAATTCCTGCACAGTACACCAGCCAACTTATCTTGTTTTCCATGGAAAATTCATATCAAGTATATGGTTATTTTTACATACCTTAACTCCCAAGGTGTAAGTCTAATTCAAGAACTCAAAAAGTAGCCTTTGGTTGCCTT